>JAJJWW010009480.1:0-173736 GCA_023531295.1 Papaver armeniacum
AGGTTAAATATGAATGACACACTTTGGATGACGATAGAGGATATGAAATCGGCGAAAGTTAAGAAGTGTCGCAGTATGAATACTTGTACGCCTGCAACACTTCGCGAGACATTCCCGAAAATAAAGGACAGCTTAGCTGTCATTCACTATGTATTACCCTATATAAAGGGATGAGTGAATCTGTTGTAGAGAGGTTCTTTTTGGAATTGGAAAGCAAGTCATTAGGAGAGAGAAACAGAGAGAATGTTTGTAAGTTCTTAAGTGTAATTTCATTTTCCGGTGTAAACATTTCAAGAAAATTATTAATAAACATTCATAATTGTTCATCTATTATCTTTTGAATGGATTAGTTATACAAAATATAGTGAGGGGTGTATTGTAGGATTTCCTGCAACTACAACCTTCTCTACTGTTATAATTTTCTTTCCTTCAAAATCTCTTTTATGTATTCTCCCTTTGATACTTTCATGAAATTCATTAACCATTGCTTTTGTAATCATATTACATTCCAATTCTTCACTACTCTCTTTGATTCTAGTTTTCTCCAATTTATCCATCATATTCTTGATTTTAACAATTTTAGTGACAATATCCAATCTCTTATCTTTAATCAGTCCCTGTTTCTAGCGCCAATATGTAGTTGCAGGAAATCCTACACTACACCCCTCACAATAATCCACACAACTAAGACATTTGAAGATGAATAACAATGATTTTATTGATTATTTCCTTGAATGATTACAAGATAAAATAGAAAAGAGCTAAAGAAATGACAATCACCACAAACTTTCTCTCTCCTAATGACTTTTCTAACACTCTAAAAAGAATCCCCCTTACAATAGACTTGCTCAACTCTTTATATAGGGTAGTACACAGTGGATGACAGCTAAGCTGTCCTTTATTTTCGGGAATGACTTGCGAAATATCGCAACTGTACAAGTATATAATCTCGCGACACTCTTAAATCTCGCTGGGTCTTTACATCTTTCTCGTGTTTTGGCTGCCGTCATTCATTGCGTCATTTATATTATTCTTCTGCGACACTTTCGCAATGGTTTCGTTTATTGATCTCGCGATGTATGGTTGTTGTGATATTCTGATCCTACAATTTCGCAAGTTATTCCCGAAAATAAAGGACAGCTTAGCTGTCATCCACTATGTACTACCCTATATAAAGAGTTGAACAAGTCTGTTGAAGGAGAGATCTTTTTCGAGTGTTGGGCAAGTCATTAAGAGAGAGAAAGTTTAGAGTGATTGTAATTCTTTAACTGGTTTTCATTTCATCTTGTAAGCATTTAAGAGTATAATCAATAAAAGTTACAATTACTTATCCTAAAAATGATTTGATTGTTTAGATTCTTGTGAGGGGTGTAGTGTAGGATTTCCTGCAACTACAATTCTTTTGCGAAGATCCGAAGCTTTGAAAAGTAATTAGAAGTATCATCTTGAAGTATACGAAGTATGAAGCATCCTTGAAGAAGTATAAGTAGTATGAAGCATGAAGTATCCATCCTTGAATGCGATTAATAAGTATTGCCTCTATTCATGCGAAATTATTACTCCATTTTTGATGAGGATTCTTGTTGTTCATTAGTGAACGTCCATTTTGGAACTGATTCTTGGCGAGAAGATAAAGAACATAAAGTATTTTCTCGGTAATCCATAGTTGCCTCTGTTCTTTATCTATGAGGGTAGTATCCTTGAGAAAATGTTGAATGAGCGAGTTGTGTTTTTATTCTTATCTTGCTTCTGTCTCATGCTTTGTGCTCATGCGATAGTATAATCTCTTCAAGTTGCTTATAATTGTGTGAAATAATTGAGAGAAATAATCACATTCTGCGAAATTCTGAATAATCCTGCGAAATTCTGAATAATTCTGTAAAATTTGTAAAATACTGGTGCGAATATAATGCTTATGTAATGATTATGTTATGAAATGTGTATGCGATGTTTATGCCATGAAATGCTTATGTGATGCTTTCATGATGTGAGTATTATGCATGTATAATGAGAATGCTTATCTATTGCAATGTATAGCTAATGTTTGTGTTACTTAGCTCATTTTGCCGCTCTAAAATTGATGTAGCTTTAAATTGCTTCCATTCTTCATTTCTCTGGCTTTGTCTTTAGTATATGCATTCTTCTTCGTGTATTTATTGTTCCTCGCAAGTTCTTACTTCTGCCTCATTTTTCCTTATTCCTGCACTATTAGTATCGCATAATAATATGATCATAATATCAAATGTATGTCATTTTCGCTGCCTCAGTTTCATTTCCATGTACATATTCGCAAGCTTATTTGCTTACATATAATCATTTTCGCAATCTTATTTGCTTACTCATTTTTGCAAGCTTATTTACTTACTTTCTCATGTGGTCTTATTTTGCCTTCCTAGTTAAAGGTCTTATTTTGCCACCTCTTGTCATTGCGACAAAATCGCAGGCCGTCTTTACACTTTCATGTAATGACCCATTGATCTTGTCTTATCATTTCTCTAGTATTATTGCCTCTGCAGGATATTTTTCATGCGACAATATGATAGGCCTAAATATTCTTGCGAACGTAAAGCCCCATGATATTTCCGTCTTGCGACGAAATCGCAGGACGTCTTTACACTTTCATGTATTGACCCATTGATCTCGTCTTATCTTTGTCTTTTGTATTATTGCCTCTTCAGGATTGTCGCACAAATACGACAAGCCTAAATTTTCTTGCGAAAATAAAGCCTCATGACATTTGCGTCTTAAGACACTTATCAGCTCCCTAATGGAGGGTGCCGCCCTTATCTTCCCCCTGGTTGCCCCTTCAAGGAGGCGTACTTCGGCCATACAAGACTAGCTCCTCCCATCCGGTCTTAACAACAACCAGTTGTTTTCGCAGCCTCTTATCCCTTTTGCCTATAGGGCTTATGGTTACGAGACTGCACCCTAAGTGGAGTTTTCTTCGGGCCGAGTGACAAGATACACCAAGACTTTCCAAGAATGGCCGAGACGCTTCAAACACCCCAGGCACTCTTGGCTCAACCGTGTACCTCGGCGCCTTGATCATGTGCTGACTCCTTAGAAGAGACCCTCGTTCGTCCAACCCAAGTCATAAGCTTAGGTTGAAAATCCAAGGTACCTCTCCTGGATGGGTGTAGTTGCAGGAAATCCTACACTACACCCCTCACAAGAATCCACACAACTAAGACATTTGAAGATGAACAATAATGATTTTTATTGATTAATTCCTTGAATATTTACAAGATAGAATGGAAAAGAGCTAAAGAAATTACAATCACTACAAACTTTCTCTCTCCTAATGACTTTCCCAACACTCGGAAAAGATCCCTTCAACAGTTCTGTTCGACTCCTTATATAGGGTATTACACATTGGACGACAGCTAAGCTGTCCTTTATTTTCGGGAATGACTTGCGAAATACCGCAATGTGCAATTATATAATCTCGCAACTATCCTAAATCTCGCTAGGTCTTCACATCTTTCTCGTGTTTTGGCTATCGTCATTCATTCCGTCATTTATATTGCCCATTTGCGACATTTCGCAATGCTGTCGTTTATTAATCTCGCGAAGTATTGATGTCGCGATATTCTGATCCTACATCTTGCCTCTTCTCATGTCTTCTCTGCGAAGAAGATAATGTCATGAGAACCAGTATTCTGAAATGCCGCAACCGCTTGTTTTTCATCAATTTTTACCGACAAAATTCCGTGGATCAAGGATGATTGCTTACACGTGTCCAAATCATTTCCTTTTTACCAAGATATTTAATGTTATCCTAAGTTACTCCTCTCTTGTCTATTTAAAGGGGAATTCCTTAAGAAAGTATTTCTTTTCTTTTACTTCGTCTTCTTCATCGTCTGCAACTTTTTACTGTTGTTTTTTCTTCATCATTTTTCTACCATTATTCTTCTGCTACTGTTTCTATGGAGCCATCAAGGTTTGTTAATTTTGCTAAATTTGATTACTTTGTGATTGATCTCTCTTATTGAAGTTGTTTTGTTTTGATACTGTTCTTATTTTAATGGTTCCCCGTCTTTTTTTGTTTTAGCAAGAACAAATCTAACACCAAGTTCACCATTGTGAACCCTAATATCTCCATGGGTTCGCAAGAAAAACACTTTGTCACTAAAAGAAAGCCTGCGAATAACAAGGTATTTAACAAACATTTACTCTTTTAATAACAATATTGTTGCCTCTGTTTCTTATTTAACTTGTAATTCGCAGGATGACGGAAATGTTGATAGGTCCCCCAAGAAGCCTCGCCGTTCTAAACCTGTTGCACTCTTTGTTTCCTTTCCTACATTCAAATTACAACTCCTCTCATGAAATTTTCGCAAGATAAACCTACTGTTTCTTCTTCCGAAAATACTGTTGATGATAGCACTCCTATGCCTGAATTTTTCATAGATCAAATCCCTCATAACAATCCCGTTGCGAATGAACCCATTTCTTCTTCTATTGTAGTTGCAGGAAATCCTACACTACACCCCTCACAATAATCCACACAACTAAGACATTTGAAGATGAATAACAATGATTTTATTAATTAATTCCTTGGATGTTTACAAGATAAGATAGAAAAGAGCTAAAGAAATTACAATCACCACAAACTTTCTCTCTCCTAATGACTTGTCTAACACTCCGAAAAGATCTCTCTTTCAACAATCTTATTCAACTCTTTATATAGGGTAGTACACAAGGGATGACAGCTAAGCTGTCCTTTATTTTCGGGAATGACTTGCGAAATATCGCAAGTGTACAAGTATTCATTCTCGCAGCTCTCCTAAACTTCGCTAAGTCTTCACACCTTTCTCGTGTTCTGGCTGTCGTCATTCATTGCGTCATTTATGTTACTCTTCTGCGACGCCCTCGCAATGTCGTTATTTATTGATCTCGCGAAGTATAGATGTCGCGATATTCAGATCCTACATCTTGCCTCTTCTCATGTCTTCTCTGCGAAGAAGAAAATGTCATGAGAACCAATATTTTGAAATGCCGCAACTGTTCGTCTTTATCTGTTACAATCCCGTACTTTTACACGGAATTTATTACACTTGTTTCTTCTTCCACTCTTTTCTTGACACGTCTTTTTCAACCGTTTTTTCTTGACCATTCACGTCCCATCTCGCATTAAATGCATTTATTTTATCGAGAATTCTTCTCTCTATATATAGTTTTCTCACCCTTTTCTTCTTCTCTTTTACTTTCCCTCTGTAACTTTTATTCAACTCTCTTCCTCCGAATTTGCGTTTCTACTACTGTAAATCTTCCTTTTCTTCTTTCTCTTGATTTTCAATTCTTTAATCATTCCCATACTCTAAGAATGGCTCCTACTGGTCGTAAATATGAAACCCTTTTAGATGAAACTCAAAAGAAATTACAAGAGAAGGGTTTCACCTTGTCTACTATTCCCAATCAAGAATCTTCATCTATTCTTTTCGCAAAGTTGTTTTATCGATCATCAGTGTGATGGTCAGAAAATCATAATCTCGCTAGGTCAAATCCTCGCAGGTCTTCCCATTCCCCTGTACGATCCCGAACTGTCCTTGTTCTATGAAATCCTTGCTCGTGAGAAATTCTCGCGAGCTATTTATCAATTAAGTGGTGATTGCATCCGCCTAATGCTTGAATTTGCCAATCACGGCACTGGTAAGGGATCTCTATATCCTGATAACTTTAAAGATCCTAACTTCGCAAGTTTAGAGATAGTCGCTGCAAAATACACTGTAGAAAACTTCTTTGAAAATTATGAAGTAATAAACATGAAGAATGATAAATCTTGCTGGGGTGCCCGATTGAAAAGAAAAGAGAACGTTTCCGACGATAAGATACTCATGCTAGATATTGACTGGCATTCTGGCAAGAACAACGTTCCTCAATACTCTAAAGATGAGAGGTGGTCTGTCTTTCCACTATTTTTGAGCGGACCTTACATTTCTGGTTCCAATATACTCCCTTCGAATCTCGCAAATTATCAGCCTTGGGTATTTAATTGGCCCGAAAAGGCAAAAGAGGTATACTTCCTAATTTTTACTTATTTTACAATCTTCACTCCCTCTTATATCTAATCTTGCGAATTTTTCAGATCACCAAATTAAGAAAGAGCTACAAAAGAAATCCAAAAGCGAGTACTCGGGCGATACTTCGTTCAATCACGGATGAAGTAAGAAATATTTTTCCTTATTATTTTTAACAATATTGTTGCCTCTGTTTCTTATCTTCATTCGTGTGCGAAGGTTGGTGTTTAAGAAATTGACATTCCTGAAGCTGCGAAGGCTAAAGGCAAGAATAAAATCACTCTTCGCAAGGATAAATCTTCTGCTCCACCTTCTAAAAAACGGAAAATCCATCCCTCTTCTCATTCTAATTCCCAAACCAGCGAAAATTCTGATGAAGATGAAAATGAGGTTGATACTTGTTTTGCGAAGGAGAATCATTCGGTCGAATCTGCTATGACGCAATTGTCTAGTGTTTTCTCTGATTCTATGCAAGGAATGGTAGATGATCGTTTTTCTGCTACTTGCGAAGCACTCGCAAAAATCTGCGATGCCCCCCTGTTAGCGGATAATGATTCTTTTCGTGGAGTTTCCCGGACAATGACTCCCAGTTTCTTAAATGCACTTAGTGCCTTGGTATGTTCATATTTCTTTATTTCTTTGTGATTTCGATTATAAACCTTATCTTAACAATTCCTTTATTTTCCTTTATAGTCTGGGAGAGCTTCCTTTGTCGTTGCCTCAGATCTTGATAAGAGGCGCAACAATCTTGAAAAGAAAAATCTCCAACTTAAGGAGAAGAACAAAGATCTAGAAGTTGAAGTTGAGACATCTCGCAAGAAGGATGAAAGTGAGACTGCCGCTCTTCGCGAAAAAATTCAACAGCTGGAAGTTGAGTCTTCTACCCAGAAGAACAAAATATCTACTCTTCAAAGTGCTAATCAGCAGCTTTATGGTATAATACCCTTCTCTTTTCTTCGTTTCTACTTTGTCATTTATTTTTTCTTTACCTGACTTATCATTTTCGCAGACATTTATAATCTTTCTGAAGAAGCCATCCTTCTCCATTCATTTCCTGAACCTATGGGTGATGATGCTCTTCTCGCTTATCTCAATGAATCTTTAAGTAGTTCTTCAAACAAGATTAATTCTCTCTCATTAAATGAACTTCGAACCAAATTTCATCTCTTAGAAATTGAGCATAGATCTAGTTTAGGTTTAGCCAACCGATTTAAACGTTTATATCTTAGCTCCCACGAGAATAATAATATTCTAAGGAAGAAAATTAGCAGCCACATAGATGATAAGGATCACATTGCTAATCAAGGTTCACAAGCATTAGCGAAATTCCAAAAAACTCTTCTTGAAGTCCAAATTGAACGAGATGAATCTCTTCGCCAAAACGCCATACTTAATGAGCGAGAAAATCAAATTCGTTCAGTCCTTGCCATAAATAGTGATGATGAATTCGCTTGGGCTGCGAAAGTTCTAGATAACGCCAGAAATAATTTAGGTGTTAGCGTCGGTCTTCATCTTGAGCATACTTTGCCTTGGTTAAAGATATGATTTACGACGAGAGAAGGTTGTTTCTTGTTCTTCATTGCTTTACCACCTCTTTTTTGTGAAACTGCTATTAAGTTGCTAATTCATTATCATTTGTTCACAGAATCTGAGAAGAGATTTCAAACTAGAATCAAGGAACTTAAATCTGAGAAAGCACAACTTGCCAAGGATTTTTCTCTTCGCAACAACAAGTATTCCAGGTTGAAGAAGCAATTACAAACTACAGTAGCGAATTTTAATAATGACGTTGTTCGTTTTCGCAATCAAACTATTGAAATAGTTTGTAATGACTATCGCATTCCTCTTTCCTCATATCATTGTCTTCTTGATGAAATTCCTGAAAATATGCCTTCCTAAGATGTCTCTGATAGTGATGCAAGCGAAGAAGAGGAATCTGATAAAGAATCTGATGAAGAAGAAGAATAAGCTGAGAGATAGTTCCATTTTCCCTTTTTCTCTTCTTGTGGTGCTTGTACATTTATCCTTCTAGTCATCCATTTTTGTAATTTCTCACTGTAAAAATATCATATGGAAATAAATAACAAGTTTTTACTCTAATCATTCCCATACTTGCCTCTGTTATTTATTTTCACATGAGAGATTAAGTTGATAATCTTTAAGTAATAATACTTCTTATTTTCGCAACTGCTGTTGCTAACCCTTCACAAATAAATGAAGAAATATAGCCATTTTCGCAAGCTTATTTGCTTACCCAATTTATTGTTTTGTCTTATAATCATTTGTGTTGAAATTCATTATTGCGACAAGATCGCAGGACGTCTTTACATTTTCATGTAATGACCCATTGATCTTGCCTTATCATTGTTTTTGTGCGGTCTTATTTTGCCTTCCTAGTTAAAGGTCTTATTTTGCCACCCCTCATTTTGCGTCAATATGACAGGCCTAAATATTCTTGCGAACATAAAGTCCCATGACATTGCCGTCTTGCGACAAAATCGCAGGACGTCCTTACACTTTCATGTAACGACCCATTGATCTTGTCTTATCATTTATTTAGTATTATTGCCTCTGCAGGATGCTTTTATTGCGACAATATGACAGGCCTAAATGTTCTTGCGAACGTAAATCCCCATGACATTGCCGTCTTGCGACGAAATCGCAGGACGTCTTTACACTTGCATGTAAAGACCCATTGATCTCGTCTTACCCTCGCGTTAGTATTATTGCCTCTTCAGGATCATCGCACAAATATAACAAGCCTAAATTTTCTTGCGAAAATAGAGCCTCATGACATTTGCGTCTTTTGACACTTATCAGCTCCCTAATGGAGGGTGTCGCCCTTATCATCTCCCTGGTTGCCCCTTCAAGGAGGCGTACATCGGCCATACAAGACTAGCTCCTCCCATCCGGTCTTAACAACAACCAGTTGTTTTCGGCTTATGGTTACGAGACTGCACCCTAAGTGGAGTTTTCTTCAGGCCGAGTGCATCATGTGCCAAGAATTGCCAAGAATGGCCGAGACACTTCAAATGTCCCAGGCACTCTTGGCTCAACCGTGTACCTCGGTGCCTTGGTCATACACTGACTCCTTGGAAGAGACCCTCGGTCGTCCAACCAGGGTATAACCTTATATATATAGTTGGAAATCCAAGGTATCTCCCAGGATAGGCTTTCATGGGCCCCAAATCTTCATGACTTAGGTTCCGGGCGGTGTAACCTTTTCCCCCGAGCCATGTTCAAGAGATACCCCCTTATATGACGCACTTTAGGTCTTACATTTGCCTCTTACGAAATATCATTCGCGAACTAGGGTGTACGCCATAAAGGTTCGTCCCATTCAATCACTCATTCATTTCTGTCAATTCTTGTAGTCATTCATTGCTTTTTGATTATTTCTTCTCATCTTCTTTGCAAAATTATCACATAATCTTGCTTCATTTCCTGAGATCTCGCTGTAATTATTTAACCAAACTTTCATCATATTCATATATCGCGAGCTTTTCGCGCACTCCTTCTTCGATCATCATGACACACACACATATTTTTTTTTTTTACATGACTCTAAAATCAATTATTTATTTCTTACACCTCTTACTCCTGTTGCTCTCTATTTCTTCATTCATATTTCCAGATAATTCCTTCCCTTTTGCGAGACCATCGCAATTTTCAATTGTCTTCAAGCACTGATTTCGCAATATATCTTCATATCTCACTTCTATTGTGTCCACCATCAGTCTTTCTCTTCTTTGTTCTTCTTTGATATTCCTGTAGTTGCGGGATTTCCCACACTACACCCCTCACTATATTTTGTAGATCTAAATCATATTAATCACCTAAATTTTAAATATAAGTGCTAGAAATTTAAATAGACACATAAGATTTTTTACGTGGTTCGATCAATGTGATCTACATCCACGATTCTTCACTATGATTGTTGAGGTTACATTTGAATTACATTGAGAATCTCCATTAATGGATATTTTCTAGAGCTCTAGATCTAATTATTTGGGGAAGAAGATGATAAAGAAAATAAATCTCTCTCTAAAAATATCTCTCTCCTCCTAAAAAGTGTCCTCTCTTTCTATCTCCCTGCTCTCCTCTTTATATAGGTGTTTACATAATGGATGACTCACATACAAACTCATATTCTCGCGAGCCTTTTAATGATTTCGCGAGGCTCTCGCTACCTTCTCTCGAGACATTCTCGCGAGCCCTTTAATGATTTCAAAAGGCTCTCGCTACCTTCTCTCGAGACACTCTCGCGAGTCTTGCTACCTTCTCTCGAGACACTCTCGCGAGTCTTGCTACCTTCTCTCGAGACACTCTCGCGAGTCTTGCTACCTTCTCTCGAGACACTCTCGCGAGTCCTGCTACCTTCGCGCGAGTTATGAAAAATAATGAATCTCGCAAGCTCTTCTCGCGAGTTAAGGAAATAATTGAATCTCGCAAGCTCTTCTCGCGAGTTAAGGAAATAATTGAATCTCGCACGCTAAGAAAATATGTTGTGCGATATTTGAATCCTACATCTTGCCTCTTTTTCCTTGAATATTGCTTGAAGAGCGATCTTTAAGGAAAAATCGTTGTTGTAGTAATCTTTGGTCTTTGTTGATGAAGAAACGAGCGGAAGAATACTGGACTTGAAAAGTACGTACTTGCCTCTATTCTTTTGCGAAGTTCCGAAGCTTTGAGAAGTATATATGAAGTATCGTTTCTTGAATTATGCGAAGTATGAAGTATCCTTGAAGAAGTATATGAAGTACTTAATCCTCGAAATATATAAGAAGGATGAGGTATCCTTTGAGAAGTATAAGAAGTATTTAATCCTCTAAATATAAGAAGTATTGCGAATCCATCATGCGAAACTCTCGCTCCATGTTCTTTGCCTCATGCTATGTCTCTATTCTTTCGCGAAGTTCAAACTTTGCGAAGTGGATAAGAAATATTAATCCTTGAATTATAAGAAGTCATTATTGCCTCTGTTCATGCGAAGTCATTATTCCATTTTTGGTGAGGATTCTTGTTGTTCATTGGTAAACATCTTCTTTGGAAATGATTCTTGCCGAGAAAATAAAGAACATAAGATGTTTTTTCGATAATCCATTGTTGCCTCTGTTCTTTATCTACGAAGGTAGAATCGTTGAAAAAGTGTTGAATGAGTGAGTTATTTCTTCATTCTTATCTTTCCTCTATCTCTGCGTTGTGCTCATGCAATAGTATAATCTCTTCATTGCTTTACGTTGAATTTTATCATTGCGACAAGGTCGCGGGTATCTCCATGAAAGGAAAAACCTACTTTTCTCGCCTTATCATTTCGGTAGTCTTTATTTTATCTCTTCTTGTTGCGACAGGGTGAGCCGCCTTTACATTTTCATGCAATGGCCCATTGACCTTGCCTTATCATTTTTGTGTGGTCTTCCAAGTTAGACCTCTAATTAGAGGTCTTCCCCTGCCACCTTTCATCGCGACAAAATCGCAGGACGTCTTTACACTTGCATGTAAAGACCCATTGATCTTGCCTTATCATTTTCCAAGTATTTTTGCCTCTGCAGGATGTTTTAGTTGCGACAATATGACAGGCCTAGATATCTTTGCGAACATAAAGCCCCATGACATTGCCGTCTTGCGACGAAATCGCAGACGTCCGTACACTTTCGTGTAAAGACCCATTGATCTCGTCTTACCCTCGCGTTAGTATTATTGCCCTCTGCGGGATCATCGCACAAATATGACAAGCCTAAGTCTCCTTGCGAAAACAAAGCCTCATGACATTTGCGTCTTTTTTTGGCACTTCCCTAATGGAGGGTGCCGCCCTTATCTTCTCCTTGGTTGCCCCTTCAAGGAGGCGAAACATCGGCCATACAAGACTAGCTCCTCCCATCCGGTCTTAACAACAACCAGTTGTTTTCGCAGCCTCTTATCCCTTATACCTATAGGGTTTATGGTTACAAGATCTGCACCCTAAGTGGAGTTTTCTTCGGGCGAGTGCAACATATGCCAAGACTTGCCAAGAATGGCCAGGGTAGGTTCATCCATCCCGGGCACTCGCTCAACCGTGTACCTCGGCGCCTTGAGCATACACGACTCCTAGGAAGAGACCCTCGGTCGCCCAACCAGGGTATAACCTTATATATATAGTTGGGAATCCAAGGTACCTCTTAGGATAGGCTTTCATGGGCCCCAAATTTTCATGACTCGGGCTTCGGGAGCGGTGTAACCTTCCCCCGAGCCATGTCGAGAGATACCCCCTTATATGACGCACTTTAGGTCTTACATTTGCCTCTTACGAAATGTTATTCGCGAACTAGGGTGTACGCCATAAAGGTTCGTCCCATTCTTTTACTCATTCATCTTTGTTAAGTCATTCAATCATTCATGTTTCATTATTTGCCGATATTTGTTTACGAAGTATCGCAAAATTCCATTTCATTTGTTGTATTTTCATTTTTCTTTCTTAACCGAATTCTCATATACTCTTGATGTGCGAGAATCTCGCACATCATTACTTCAATTGCTACTTTTTCTCCTGTTTTTGTTGATTATTCATTTCTTATGCCTTTTGTTCTTCATATCCTTCGCTTCTTTATTATCATAATATTCACTTTGTCTCTAGGCATTCACCTCGCGAGGTATGTTCAGTCCTTACTTCTATAGCATCCACCATCAGCTTTTTCCTTTCTCTGCTCATCTCTCACATGTTGCTTCCAACCCTTTCTTTTGGCATTTCTTTCTTCGTGACTTTCTACATCAACCTCGTGACATTGTTGCGACTCCTTCCAATCTCCCCGTATAATACCAATGCCGTTTGGATGTGGAAATTTTATACATTGGTGGTATGTTGATGCGACCCCAAGATTTCATGAAGCCATGGCCTCCCAATCAGCGCATTATACGGAGATTCCACGTCAACCACACAGAATAAAACATCGGTTGATAATCCTTGAAGAGGTATTCTCATGTGAACCTCTCCCTTTGGCTTGTTTGCGGTGCCATTAAAGCCATATATCTTGTATGTCGAGGGGATCAAATCCTCATCCTTTCCTCCCATCGTCTTGTAAGTATGGTAAAAAGAATATTTACCGAACTGAGGTATCGATTAGGATTCGGTTGATCGCCCAACAACCTTCTGCTTCATCATCTTCTCCATCAACTGGTTTTGGGTTAATCTCTAGTTTCACAACCAACGGGCTATCATGTGTTTCTCTTCCTTTTGGCACTTCATCTGCAGAGAAAGAAATAGTCTCATTTGCCACTTTTCTAATCTGCGTCGTTTTCGCTGACTCATTATTTCTTTATCATTATCATCTCTCGCAAAGACTCTAACGAGCATTATTTGTCATGAAAATCTTCGATTGTGCGATAGAGTGGACGATAGAGTTGCAGTTCAAATTTTTAGCTTTTGTTCCAACTTCTATCACAAATGTTTCCTTTCCTTTTCGACACTGTTACGTGCATCTCTCGGTGGTGGTGGTAATGTCCGGCCTTTTTCTTCTCCCTTTAGAAAGTGACTCGGCTTTCCCCGATCAATCATCCTGAGAATAATTCTCTTTATGTTTCTACAATCGTTTGTTTGATGCCCATGGAAGCGATGGTAAGAGCAAAACTCATGACTTCTATCGCCCGGTGGTGGTTCCATTCCCACGTTCCAAGGTGCTGGTACATCTTCCATTACAAGTATAGCTTCCCAGATCTTTTCCACACTAGCATTCGTTGGAGGCATCTTAATCTCTTCCCATACTATTCTGCGACTTCTCCGCCTTGCATGATTATTTTGCCTTCGTCCACCGTAAGTTTCTTGTACATGATCTAGCCTCCGAATCTTATTATTGTCATTACGGTTGTAGTAGTTCCTTTCTCGTTCAAACTCTTCTTGGTCGTGGCTTCCCATGGCTACTATCTTCCATTGTCCTCATCAGCCTTCTTTGCGTGCTGTCCTTGCGAAGTGCTCGCCACTGTATTTATGAATTGAGGCAACAAGCTTGCGTTCGCGGCATTCGAGCTTGTGTTCGCGACTGGATAAGAATTCATTTCATTCTGTCTTTCTTCTAAGGCAATATATTCTTCCTGTAACTCTCATGATTACGATCGTGATTGTATTTTTGATTCTAAAAATTTGAATGTATAACAAGTTAGTCGCGAAGAGAGCATTCACAAATGAGAGGATGAGATATCTTTCCTCAACCCGTCTCCGCCATTTCGCTACACATGGTTCTCCATCTTATTGTCAATCGCCTTAAGCTCTCGCCAACCCTTTGTTTCAACCCGAATACATCTTCAATGCACAGTGCAGTGAAGAGTTGTTACTTATGTATGCTCCGGGAATGTGGCTTGTAAATGGTTAAATGATGTGATTGTGTTCCTTGGAGACCTTCAAACCATTTTAGTGCTTCTCCTATTAGGCTTGATGCGAAATATTTGCACAAAGTATAGCATCATGATTCTCCCACCGCAACATGCATCTCATATAAGCCTTGATATGTTGTACCGCAAAAGTTGTTCCATCAAAGATGTTGGTTAATGCAGGTAGATTGCACTTAGGAGGTATTCCTCCCATACACTTCTAGCGTGAAGGGATTCTTCGCGGCTTACGCGATGGCTTCGTCCAATTGTTTCCTTCCTCCTTCCCTTCTATTGTTCAAGTAATCCTCTCATTTCAGCCCAGTTCTCTTAAGATTTGTTCATTTGCCTCGAATTTGATTCTTCGGTCTTTTTAGCTCGCTCTCTCCTTCTACGCTCGTGCCTGTTTTGACCTTCTTGTTCGTTATTTTCTTCTCTCCTTTCCCTGCGACGCTCTTCTTCGTTTCTTTCTTGATTCGCACGCCATTATATCGGTTGTTCTCTCTTCTTGGTTGTCTCTCGGCTCTCATCATCCGCACCCTCTCATATTCTTCATTAATATTTCTATTGACACGATTTTTTTCCCTCCTTCTTTCCCGGTTGTCATGGTTATTCTGCCGGATTGCCTCTTCCATCTCTTGATTTTCCATTTATGCTCTTATCCTTTCTCTCTCGCGAGCTAGCCGTGCTTGTTCAATGTAGTGCCTCTCAATGTCATCCTCAATCTCTCGGTTTCTTCTCAATTCTTCTCTCCCGTGCAAGATTATTCTCCCTTCAATTTGGGTCATTCGGCCCTTGGAGTTGCATGTTTCCTTGATTTTCCATATTTCGCTCATCTTGAAGATTTTCGAAATTTGAGGAATATAACGATCTTCCATTTCCCCTCTTCTCTCGCCATGCTTTCTGTGCTTGGATTTTGTGTTTCTTGTTGGTTTTCTTCTTCGGTACTTCTGTTGGTAAAACTCTCCTTCTTTCTTCCCTAATCGATCTTGAACTTGATCTCACACTACTTCTTGATCTCCTATTTTGCAATCTCATATTTTCCATCCTCAATTCATGATTCTGTCTTGTCAAGTTTGCTCGTTCCTCTGCCTCTAGTCGTCTCTCTTCATGTATCGTTTGTCTCAATCTTTCTAACGCTGCGATTTCTTCGTTTTTACGGATTCATTTCTCCATTCATTCCTTGCTCTCCTCCTCCTTGTCCATTGTTCACCATCTCTTTTGCTCCTCTTCCCTCTCGTCTTCGAATCAGACCTCCAAGTATGTACACTTACTCTATCATAATCCACAGACGCGTTTGCCATTTGGGGAGATCGGTGGCTGATTTTGATTTTCTCTATCATTTCTCATATTCATCCTTGACGATTCTCTCTGTTTCATTCCTCCTTTCTCCAGCAAGTCTCCACTTCTTCTTACAATCGTTGGTTGCCCTTGTACGTTTCTTCTTCTAGCCATTTTTCTTTTTCAATGAATTCTTGAGTATCTCTCCAAACCTTTTCTCTCGTTAATCCAAATTCTTTCCAATTTCTACGTCAATCTCTCGCTCGGTCCCTGTTTCTAGCGCATATGTAGTTGCGGGATTTCCCACACTACACCCCTCACTATATTTTGTAGATCTAAATCATATTAATCACCTAAATTTTAAAATATAAGTGCTAGAAATTTAAATAGACACATAAGATTTTTTACGTGGTTCGATCAATGTGATCTACATCCACGATTCTTCACTATGATTGTTGAGGTTACATTTGAATTACATTGAGAATCTCCATTAATGGATATTTTCTAGAGCTCTAGATCTAATTATTTGGGGAAGAAGATGATAAAGAAAATAAATCTCTCTAAAAATATCTCTCTCCTCCTAAAAGTGTCCTCCCTTTCTCTCTCCTGCTCTCCTCTTTATATAGGTGTTTACATAATGGATGACGACTCACGTCATGACTCATATTCTCGCGAGCCTTTTAATGATTTCGCAAGGCTCGCGCTACCTTCTCTCGAGACATTCTCGCGAGCCCTTTAATGATTTCGCAGGCTCTCGCTACCTTCTCTCGAGACACTCTCGCGAGTCTTGCTACCTTCTCTCGAGACACTCTCGCGAGTCTTGCTACCTTCTCTCGAGACACTCTCGCGAGTCTTGCTACCTTCTCTCGAGACACTCTCGAGTCCGCTACCTTCTCGCGAGTTATGAAAAATAATGAATCTCGCAAGCTCTTCTCGCGAGTTAAGGAAATAATTGAATCTCGCACGCTAAGAAAATATGTTGTGCGATATTTGAATCCTACAATTCCTTTTCCAATTCTTCCGTTGAACAGCCCTTTCCTCGCAAGACTCCACATCGACTTCATAGCATTTTTGTCCCTCGGCCCAATCTCCTTTTATAACTCCAACACCACTTTGGGATGTGGAAATTTGATGCACTTGGTGGTAAGTTAATGCTACACCCAAGATCTCATGTAACCAGTGGTCGCCCAATTAATGCATTATAAGGGATTCTACATCGACTATGCAAAACAAGATTTCAGTTGATAATCCATTCAATGGTATTCGCATGCGAGCTTCTCCTTTAGGTTTATTAGCAGTACCATTAAAACCATAAATCTTATAGGTTGAAGATATCAAATATTCATCTTTGCCACCCATAGTCTTGTAGGTGTGGTAAAAAAGGATGTTTATAGAGCTTCCAGTATCAATTAAGATTCTATTTATTGCCCATGAATTTTCTGCACCATCACTTTCATCATCAACAGGTTTTGGGTTAATTTCCAATCTTACCACTAATGGACTGTCATGCAACTCGCCACCTTCAGGTACTTCTTCTGCGGTAAAAGAAATAATCTGCGCTTGCCATTCTTTCAGTGGCGATGACTTCGCGATATTCATTACTTCTCTATTGTCAACATCTCTTGCGAAAACCCTATCGAGAATACTATCATGAAAATCTTCAATTGTCCTGTATTTAATGTACGATAGAGTTGCGAGAACAAGTTTTTGGCCTTTGCTCCAACTTCTACTACAAATGTCTCTTTCCCTTTTTGTATTTAATCGTAATTTTTCTGGAGGTGTTGGTAATGGTTGAGTCTTCTCTTCACATTTTAAGAATTGGTTTAGCTTCCCTTGATTTATCATTCTAAGGATGATTCTTTTTATATTCCTACAATCATTCGTTAAGTGTCCATGAAAATGGTGATAGGAACAGAATTCATGACTTTTGTCACCTGGAGGTGGTTCATTCCCCATGTTCCATGGTGCAGGTATGTTTTCCATCAGGATTATAGCTTCCCATATCTTCTCCACGCTAGCGTTTAATGGTGGCATCTTGATTTCTTCCCATACGACTCTATGACCTCATTTGTCCTCTATGATAATTACGCCTCCGGCCTCCATAAGTCTCTTACGGATTATGCCTCTTGTCCTCCATAGGTTTCTTGCGGTTGATCAAGCCTTTGAATTTTATTATTTCCTCCACGGTTGTAGAAATTTCTTTCTCTTTCAAATTCTTCCGATCGCGACTCCCCATAGCTACCAATTTTCTTGACCATCATCCGGTATCCTCACTCCTTGTTGACCTTGCGAGGTACTCGCCACGAGTGTTTATCAATTTGGGTAACAAACTTGCATTCGCAACTCCCGAACTTGTATTCGCGACGGGGTATGATTCCATCTCATTTTGCTTTTCCTCTAGAGCAATATACTCCTCTGAAGCTCTCATAACTCAGTCATTGTGATTGTATTTTTGACTCTAAAAATTTGAATATATAGCAGATTTGTCGCAAACATAGCATTAATGAATGATAAGATGAGATATTTCTCCTCCACTCGGCTTGACCATTTCGCTACACATTGTCTTCCATCTCACAGGTTGGATGCTTCAAACTTTCACCAACCCTTTGTTTTAACCCAAATACATCTTCAATACACAGTCGCGAGGAATTATTACTTATATATGCCCCTAAAAATATAGCACAGCAAGTGATTGAAAGATGTTATTGTATTTTTGGTAGCCCTTCAAACCATTTCAAAGCTTCTCTGTCGGACTTGATGCAAAATATTTGCACAATATAGCATCATGATTCTCCCATTGTAGCATACATCTCATATAAGCTTTGATATCTTTGTATCGCACAAGTTGTTCCATCGAAAATCTTTGGTTAATGTCGGTAAATTGCTCTTCGGTGGTATTCCTCTTAATTGTATCTCTTGTGTGAACAGAGTTTTCGCAGCTTCTTCTATTGTTTCATCCAATTTGTCTCTTTCCTCCTCCCCTTTTACTGTTCATCATTCCTCTCATTTCTGCCAATTCTTTCAAAATTTGTTCATTTATATCAGAATTTGAATCCACTGGTCTTTTTAGTTCCGCTTCTCTTCGCCTGCGTTCATGTCTACTTTTACTTTCTTGTTCATCACTCTCTTCTCGTATTTCTCTGCGATCTTCTCCTTCATTTCTTTCGCGAATTCGCACACCATTATATCTATCAATTTCTCTTCTTTGGTGCCTATCAGCTCTCCTTTGTGCTCTTTCATATTCTTCATTAATATTACCATTGTTGCGATTTTGTTCTCGCCTTATTTCTCGATTATCATGATTATTCTGGCGAATTGCCTCTTCTAACTCCTGTTCTTCCATTTCTGCTCTCAATCTTTCTCTCTCGCGAGCTAGATGTGCTTGTTCGGCATAGTGTCTTTCAATTTCATCTTCAATTTCTTTTTGCTTCCTCCGTGCTTCTCTCCCATGCAATATTCTTCTTCCTTCTTCTTGATTTTCTTCATCCATTGGTTGATTCTGCTCCTGACGTTGCCTATTTCCTTGGTTTCCACCATTCTGCTCATTTTGAAGAGTCTCGGGACGTGGGATATAACGATCTTCTATCATTTCTCTTCTCTCGCAATATTTTGTGCCTCGATTTTGCGCTTCTTCTTGGTTTTCTTCATCAACATTTTCTGTAGGTAAAATTCTCCTTCTTTTCTCTCTAACTGATCTTGAGTTTGACCTTGTAGTGCTTCTCGACCTTCTGTTTTGTAATCTCATGTTTTCCATCCTTAGCTCATGATTCTGTCTTGTCAAGTTTGCACGTTCCTCTGCCTCTAATCGTCTCTCTTCATGTATTGTTTGCCTCAACGCCTCTAATGCTGCGATTTCTTTATTTCCATGAATTATTTCTCCATTCCCTTCTCGGTCTCTCCCCTCTTGTCCATTGTTTACCAATTGTTGTTCTTCTTCCCGTTCGTCCCATGTAGTCCGATCTCCAAGTATGCACACTTACTCTATCATAATCCACAATTCTATCCCTCTTGGTTGAATTGGTGATTGAATTTGATTTTCTTCATCATTACTTATGTTCCTTCTTGAGGATTCTCCCATTTCATTTCTCTCTTCTCAGGCAAGTCTCCTACTTATCCTAACAGTTGTTGGTTGCTAAGATGCATTTCTCCTTCTAGCCATTTCTTAATTTTGGTAAACTGTTGAAAATTATATCAAATTTCTTCTCTACTACTCCAAATTCTTTCAAATCATGATGTCAATCCTTACTCAAATAGTTGTTTCTAGCGCCAATATGTAGTTGCAGGAAATCCTACACTACACCCCTCACAATAATCCACACAACTAAGACATTTGAAGATGAATAACAATGATTTTATTGATTAATTCCTTGGATGTTTACAAGATAAGATAGAAAAGAGCTAAAGAAATTACAATCACCACAAACTTTCTCTCTCCTAATGACTTGTCTAACACTCCGAAAAGATCTCTCTTTCAACAGGCTTATTCAACTCTTTATATAGGGTAGTACACAAGGGATGAAAGCTAAGTTGTCCTTTATTTTCGGGAATGACTTGCGAAATATCGCAAGTGTACAAGTATTCATTCTCGCAGCTCTCCTAAACTTCGCTAAGTCTTCACACCTTTCTCGTGTTCTGGCTGTCGTCATTCATTGCGTCATTTATGTTATTCTTCTGCGACGCCCTCGCAATGTCGTTATTTATTGATCTCGCAAAGTATAGATGTCGCGATATTCTGATCCTACATCTATTGTCAATGCCTCTACCGTTTCTCCAGTCATTGATCTTCAAGAGACTTCCACTTCTCATGATATTCCTTTAACAAAAAAATGACTCATCTCTTCCTTCTTCTATCGCCTTTACTTCCTTATCTGAGCAGATCCCTCTTACTAAAGAAAATTTGGAAGGAATAGATGTGGCCTTCAAAGTTCTATCAGATATTGTGAACGATGCCAAGAAGACTTCTGTCGATCCTATCAAATCTGATGTCTCCGAGATTTTGAGCAAATACCTTGGCTCCGATAGAATTTCGCAAACATCTTTGGAGCAAGAAGTTAATACTTTGAAGAATGATCTCCAAGCTATGACTGCAAAGTGTAATATTCTCCAACTTGAGAATCAAAAACTTCAAAATGTTTCGCTGGATCGTGATAATCTTCGCAAGAAGAACGAAGAATTGAAAGGTACAATCTTTCCTCTATATTCTCCATTTTTTTTTATTTTTTTATTTTTTTTGTTGAACCTCAAGCCCTTGTTCGCCATGAAGCTTTAAACCAGAAGCGAAAAATGGAGATATCAGTTGGAATCTACTGTTGAAGAAGCTCGAATGGATAGAGATGCTTGGATGGAGCAATATAACCAATTAGATAATCTTCATACATATTCTGTTGATCAAATAGATAATCTTTCTAAAGAAAATGCTGACTCAGTTCAAGAACAAGGCTCATTAAGTAATGAATTATCTCGCCTCTTTTACTCTTTGACTAAAGCTAATTTGGAGTTGGAAACTTTATCAGATGAGAATGGAATTCTTTCTCAACAGAAGCGAACTCTGTCAAACAAGGTGGCGATTTACTCTTAGCCTTGATCGATGTTTGTCAAAAAATATGTAAAGAACAAGAACAATCTCTTCGTTCATTTGAGACATCAACTCGAAGAAGTTATCACGAGAAGGATAAACTTATCCATGGTAGAATAACCTTAAGTGTAAAGGCAAACCAATTCAAGGATCAATGTTCCAAGTTAGAAAAGTCAAATTCTTCTCTTGCGAAAGAAAATGCCTTACTTGTTTCGAACGAAAAAAGCTTGCGATCTCGACTGAAAGGTTTAATTGGAGATAATTTTGATAATGCCATGGATCACTTGGAGAATAGTTCTTGGCTTTAATCCAATATCTTACCCTCGCAAAAGGAAGGTATTCATATTATTTGACTACCTTAATCCATTTATTTATTATTTTGTGATATTTTCCTTGCGAATTCCAAAAATCTGAATAATTTTCTATGTTCTTTTCTTTTGCAGATTCTGAGAAAAATCTTCATTCCTCTATTGCCACTCTAAAATCTGACTATTCAAAAATTCGCCAAGAAAATGGAATACTCACTGCTTCCCTTGCTCGCTCTCGCGATCGTGCAGAAAGAAGATTCGATTATATGTCTAACTGTAAAGATATAGAGAGTAGAAATCATCAGAAAGCACTCCTTCGTCAATTTCATCTTAAGGCCGAAGTTCTTGTGAATGATGTTCTACTATCTAAATTGTAGTTGCGGGAAATCCCACACTACACCCCTCACTCGAATTTGTTTAGTTATTCATTTGAAGATGAATAACAATATATTTTATAAATTGTTTTCTTGAAAGGTTTACAAAGAAATGTAGAACAGAGCTAAAGAAATTACAATCACTCTTAATTTTTCTCTCCTAATGACTTGCTTAACAATTCAAAAGAATCCTCCCTACAATGACCGACTCAACTCTTTATATAGGGTAATATACAGTGGATGACAGCTAAGCTGTCCTTTATTTTCGGGAACATCTCGCGAAGTGTCGCGAATGTTATAAACGTCTTTACTTGCGACACTCCTAAATATTGCCAAGTCTTCACACTTTTCTCATGTTCTGGCTGTCGTCATCTGATGCGTCATTTAAATTATTTACTTGCGACACCTTCGCAATGTAGTTGTTTATTACTCTCGCGAAGTATTGTTGTCGCGATATTCTGGTCCTACATCTTGCCTCTTCTCATGTCTTCTCTGCGAAGAAGAGAATGTCATGAGAACCAATATTTTAAAGTGCCGCAACTGCTCATCCTTATCTCGCGATTGTTCATTTTTACTTGTTTTGTTTATGTACGGAATTTATTACAGGTGTTTCTTCTTCCACTCTTTTCTTGACACGTCTCTTTCAACCGTTTATTCTTGACCATTCACGTCCCATCTCGCATTAAATGCATTTGTTTTCTCGAGAATTCTCTTCTCTATATATAGCTTTCTTACCCTTCTCTTTTTCTCTTTTATTTTCCTTCTGCAAGTTTTCTTTAACTCTCTCTCTCCTTCCGCAATTTGCGCTCCTGCTACCACAGTCCTAGACTTTTCTTACATCGCAGGTTCACATGTTCTCCCTGCACACCTCGCAAACTATCATCCTTGGGAATTTAAGTGGCCCGAGGAGACAAAAGAGGTATATTTCATTTCTTCAATTTCGCTTTGCGACATCTTCTTCCTCTTTTATTTATTAACTTTCAAAAATTTTAGATCACCAGAATGAGAAAGAAATATAGAGAAAATCCAAAGCCGAGTACCCTGGCAATACTTCGATCGCTCACGGATGAAGTAAGAAACATTTTCTTTTGTTATTTTAAACAATATTGTTGCCTCTGTTTCTTATCTTCATGCGTATGCGAAGGTTGAAGTTGAAGAAGCTGAAGCTGCGAAGGCTGAGGCTGCGAAGGATGAAGCTGCGAAGGCTACAGGCATGGATAAAACTACTTTTCGCAAGGACAAGTCTTCTGCTCCGCTTTCTAAAAAACAGAAAACCCAGCTCTCTTCTCAAACCAATGAAAATTCTGATGAGGGTGAAAATGAGGTTGGTACTTCCTCCGCGAAAGAGAATCGCTTGACTACTTCTGTTATGGCGCAATTGTCCAGTGTCTTCTCCGATTCCATGCAAGGATTAGGGGATGATCATCTAACTGCTACTTGCGGAGTTCTCGCTAAAATCTGCGATGCCCCGCTATTAGAGGATAATGAGTCCTTTCGCGGAATCTCCCGAACGTTGACCTCCAGTCACTTAAATGCTCTCACTGCTTTGGTATGTTCATAACCCTTTGTTTCTTTGTGACTTCAATTATAAGCTTTATCTTAATCATTCCCATATTTTTATTTATAGTTTGGGAGAGCTTCTTTTGTTGTTGCCTCAGACCTCGAGAAAAGACGCCACAGTCTTGAAAAGAAAAATTTGCAACTTAAAGAGAAGATCCGAGAACTAGAGGTTGAAGCCGCGACATCTCGCAAGAAAGATGAAAGAATTAAACAATTTGGAGGCTGAGCTTACTTCTCAACGAGAATAGAGTATCTACTCTTCAAAGTGCAAATCAGCAGACTTTATGGTATAAAATTTTTATTCTTCAAGTCATCTTTACTTTGTCGGCTATTATTCTTTCCCCGATTTATTATTTTCGCAGACATATATAATCTCTCGATGAAGCTATTCTTCTCCATTCATTTCCCGAGCCCATGGATAATGACGTTCTTCTCACCCATCTCAACGAGTCTTTAAGTAACTCATCAAACAAAATTGATTCCCTTTCATTGAATGAACTTGAACCAAATGTCTCCTTTCGGAGATTGAGCATAGAGCTAGTTTAGGTTTAGCCAATCGATTTAAACAAATGTATCTTGATTCCCATAGAAAAATTGAGCTTCAAAGGAAGAAAATTAGTGGCCTTATTGATGAAAAAGACCGTACTGCTAATAGGGGTGCGCAGGCATTAACAGCATTTCAAAAGTCTCTTCTCGAAGTACAAATTGAACGAGATGAATCCCTTCGCAGAATGCCATACTTGCGAGCGAGAAGAACAAGTTCGTTCACTTCTTGTTATAAATAATGATGATGAGTTTGCTTGGGCTCGAAAGTTCTAGATAATGCCAGAATAACTTAGGTGTTGATGTTAGCCTTCATGCCGAGCATACTGCCTTGGTTAAGGATATGATATCTGACAGAGAAGGTTGTTTATTATGCTTTACTGTTTTTTTATTTCCGTAGCATCGCTATTAAATTGTTAATATATTGTCATATGTTTACGAGAATCCGAGAAAAGACTTCAAATAAGGATTGAAGAACTTGAGTCTCGAAAAAGGACAACTCGCACAAGACTTTTCTCTTCGCAACAACAAATATTCTAAGTCAAGAAACAAGCGCAAGCTACAAGTGGCGAACTTTAATAATTATGCGATTCGTTTTCGCAATCAAACTATTGAGATAGTTTGCAATGATCACAAGATTCCTCTTAGTTCATATCCTTGTCTTCGCGAGGATATTCCTGAAGATACACTTTTCTCAGATGTCTCTGATAGTGATGCTAGCGAAGCAGAAGAATCTGGCGAAGAGAATGATGAACGAAGAATCGACCAAGAAGATGACCCTTCAAACAAATAACTTCTTTTTCTTCTTTTGCTACTTGTAATATATATACTCTTTCAATCTTCTTGGATTGTCAAATATGAATTCAATCTTAGCTTTCTTTACTTGCACATATTAATCAAGCAATTCTCTTTTATAATTCGACTACCAATATTATGAATGTATAAATTCCTCATATGGAAATGAATAACAAAACCTTATCCTATTCATTCCCATACTTGCCTTTGTTATTCATTCCCAAATGAGAGATCTACCTCTGTTGTCTGTTTTCGTAAGCATATTGAAGCTTGCTATGGCGACAAGATCGCAGAATGTCTCCATAAATGAAGAATTCCACTAATCTTGCCTTATCGTTTTTGTGTGGTCTTATTTTGCCTTCCTAATTAAAGGTCTTATTTCGCCACCCCTCGTTGCGACAAGATCGCAGGACGTCTTTACATTTTCATGTAATGACCCATTGACCTTGTCTTATCATTGAGTATTTTTGCCTCTGCAGGATATTTTATTCGCGACAATATGACAGGCTTAAACACTCTTGCGAGTGTAAAACCCCATGACATTATCGTCTCTGCGACGAAATCGCGCAGGACGTTTTTGCATTTCCATGCATAACCCATTGATCTCGCCTTATCCTTGCGTCGGTATTATTGCCTCTACGGGATCATTGCACAAATATGACAAGCCTATATTTCCTTGCGAAAGTAAAGTCTCATGACATTTGCGTCTTTTGACACTTATCAGCTCCCTAATGGAGGGTGCCGCCCTTATCATCTCCCTGGTTGCCCCTTCAAGGAGGCGTACATCGGCCATACAAGACTAGCTCCTCCCATCCGGTCTTAACAAACAAGCGGTTGTTTTCGCAGCCTCTTATCCCTTATACCTATAGGGCTTATGGTTACGAGACGCACCCTAAGTGGAGTTTTCTTGGCCGAGTGCAAGCATGTGCCAAGACTTGTCAAGAGTGGTAAGGAAGTTCCATGCTCCCCGCACTCTTGACTCAACCGTGTACCTCGGCGCCTTGGTCATACTGACTCCTTGGAAGAGACCCTCGGGCGTCCAACCGAGGGTATAACCTTATATATATAGTTGGAAATCCAAGGTATCTCCACCGGATAGGCTTTCATGGGCCCCAAATCTCCATGACTCGGGTTCCGGGAGCGGTGTAACCTTTCCCCGAGCCATGTCAAGAGATACCCCCTTATATGACGCACTTTAGGTCTTACATTTGCCTCTTGCGAAATATCATTCGCGAACTAAGGTGTACGCCATAAAGGTTCGTCCCATTCACTCACTCATTCATATTTGTTAATTCATTCAAGCATTCATTCTGTTTGCGAAGCTATCGCACAATCTTACATTGATTAATCATTTTCGTTTTTAATTTCTTCAATCAAAGTTGCATACATTGAACAAATTTTTAGCTTTCGCCCCAACTTCTATCATGTACGTTTCTTTTCCCTTCAATGGTGGTGGCGGTAAATGTTGAACTTTCTCTTCGCTTTTTAAAAAGTGATTCAACTTCCCCTGATCAATCATTCTAAGGATAATTCTTTTGATGTTTCGGCAGTCATTTGTCAGATGTCCATGAAAACGATGGTAAGAGCAGAATTCGTGACTTCTATCACCTGGTGGCGGTTCACTTCCTATGTTCCATGGTGCAGGTATATTCTCCATCAGGATTATAGCCTCCCATATCTTCTCCACACTAGCGTTTAATGGTGGCATTTTGATTTCTTCCCATACGACTCTATGACTTCGCTGTCCTCTATGATAATTCTGCCTCTGGCCTCCATAAGTCTCTTGCGAATTATGCCTTTGACCTCCATAGGTTTCTTGCGGTTGATCAAGCCTTTGAATTTTATTATTTCCGCCACGGTTGTAGAAATTTCTTTATCTTTCAAATTCTTCCTGATCGAGACTTCCCATAGCTACCAATTTTGGCTGTTCATCATCTACCACTCTCTCTTGTTGCCCTTGCGAGGTGCTCGCCACTGTTTGTATTAATCTGGGTAACAAACTTGCATTCGCAGCACTTGAACTTGTATTCGCAACTGGGTACGATTCTACTTCATTTTGTCTTTCCTCCAAAGCAATATATTCCTCTTGCAATTCTCTCAATTCGGTCATCGTGATTGTATTCTTGACTATGAAAACTTGAACATATAATAAGTTGGTTGCGAACATAGCATTTATGAATGATAGTATGAGATATCTTTCATCCACCCGTCCAGCCATTTCGCTACACATTGTCTTCCATCTTACTGTCGGATGTCTCAAGCTCTCGCCAATTCTTTGTTTTAGCCCAAATACATCTTCAATGCCAGTCGCGAAGAGTTGTTGCTTATATACGCCCCCAAAAATATAGCTTGTAAATGATCGAATGATGTGATTGTATTCCTTGGTAGACCCTCAAACACATTTCAACGCTTCTCCCGTTAAACTCGACTCAAAGTATTTGCACAATATAGCATCATGGTTTTCCCACTGTAGCATACATCTCACGTAAGCCTTGATGTGTTGTACTGCACAAGTTGACCCATCAAAAATGCTAGTTAGCGCTGGTAAGTTGCATTTTGGGGGTATTCCTCCTAACTGCACTTCTAATGTAAAAGGATTTTTCGCAGCCTCCGCGATAGCTTCATCTAACTGTCTTCTCCCTCCTTCTCTTCGTTGTTCAATAGTCCTCTCATCTCTGCCAATTCTCGCAGAATTTGTTCATTTGCCTCGGAAATTTGAATTTATCGGTCTCTTTAATTCTGCTTCCCTCCTTCTTCGTTCGTGTCTACTTTTATGTATTCTTTCATATTCTTCGTTGATATCTCCATTTTTGCGATTTCGCTCGCGCCTTCTGATAGGTGTAGAATACACCTAATTTACTATCTAGTAGTTTATGCATTCTTTGCTATTTTTCTTGTAAATTATGTATTTTACGCTTGTTTTGAGTTTTGTAGCTACTTTGGAGTCGCACGGAGGAAAAGAAGAATAAATGATCCAAATTGAGCAAAAAGGGCAGGATTATCATTTCACAGGAAAACACTATTGGGAGACGAGCCATGGTTAAATGGAAACTCTTTCAGAGGAGTATTAAAAGTAGCCAGCTGATGTTAAGGGGTAACTACATGGTTAAGGGGAAACCACCTGTGTTATAAGGCACTCAATCTGGGATAACCCTTATCTTATGTAGAAGGGTATCCTTATCAATTCCCCAGCTCTCACTACCCAACCCTAAATCGACATATTCATCTCTCTCAATCATTTAGTTTCATTACACTTCTCTGAAAGTGAGAAGGAAGAACAACAGCCGTTGCTACTGATTTGACGCTGCTGAGAAATAAATATGAGACCGAGAAATTGAAAGTAAGGGAGATGAATAAGAGCAGAGAAGATGTTCATTTTGCATCTGAGAGCTACAGCCGAGAAGCAGCCATTGCTGCTGTTGATTTGTTCAAAGATTGAGAGATAAGAGATCGAGCGGGATTGTGAAAGGAGAGAGAGCTGAGGGTTTAGATGCTGCCATGAAATTGCAGATCGATTCTGTAATATCAGTCGAATGAAGGACAGAAAGGGGATCTGGTGGATGTGATGATTTTGGGTAAGAACTGGTGGTGCTGCTAAACATGGAAAGAAGAGAAGGAATTGAGGCTGTTATTGGGTTCGAATTGATGATTTGTTGCTCAATCGAATCAATGTTGTGGTCGAGATTCAGTAGATCGAGCAAAGCAGATGGGTCTGTGGATTGAAGAATAGAAATGGGTTTGAGATCGATGTGTGAGCAGAGAAGAAGAAATTGAAATTTGAATTAGGGTTTACTGTGAATCAGAGAGGAGTTCTGGTGTTGATTGGTAGCTGCTGATTGAATAACTGAGAAGGAAATCGAGAAGTTGAGATGGTTCTGTTATCAAAAGAACTAGAGATGGGTTTTGGAGCTGTTGCCGTCGAATTCAGATGGTGAAGAAATTGAACCAAGAGAAGACCCTGATGCTGTTGGTTTGTGGAGATTAGAAATGGGTACTTGCTCTGAGTGTGTGTTGATGCTCAAGAAGATGCTACAAGACTGGATGATGCAGGGTTGTGCAAGATTCTTGGTGGTTGCAGTTTATTGCGGTGCAAGGTTGAGTTTATGGAATTGGTGATTGAGTTAAAGTGTTTGCAGCTGCAAATGGCTTGAGCTGAAACTGGTGTTGATCTTATGAGATGGAGATACAGCTGAGGTCGAGAATTCAGTGCAGGGGAGATTGAGCTTTGACTACACTGGAATGGGTGAAGTTCTGGCACAGGGAATGCTGTATTGAATGGCTTGAAACTATAGATGAATGTTAGTCTTGTTACAGGGAAGAAGAGAGGCCTGAACTCGGCCGGGAATCACCAGAATACAAACAGAACTCGGCTGGAGTTCAGTTCTGATGAGTTGACTCAGTGGCTCGTTCGGATAACTCGGTGACTCAGCGACTCAACTCACCCCAGTAAGACCAGTCAGCTGAGTTAGAAGCTGACTCAGTGTCTGACTCATTCCTTTCCCTTGACCGTTGACTGACGGTTTGACCACTTTGACCGTTAGTCTTGTAGGATCATAATATCACAACGTAGAAGGCTTGCGAGATTAATGAACGACGGAGTCGCGAGGGAGTCGCAGGAGCTAAAATAAACGACGCAATGAATAACGACCGGCAAAACATAAAGAAGACGAGAGATCTGGCGAGGGTTAAGAAGTGTCGCGAGAGCGAATGTTTGTGCATCTGCGACACTTCACGGGACATTCCCGAAAATAAAGGGTAGCTTAGCTGTCACCCACTATGTATTACCCTATATAAAGGGCAAAATGAGTCTGTAGGAGGGAGAGATCTTTTTGGAATTGTTGAGCAAGTCACTAGGAGAGAGAAAGTTTAAGAGTGTTTTAACTTCTAAGTGTAATTCTATTTTTCTGTGTAAACACTTCACGAATTCAATCAATAAATACTCTTGATCTTACATCTTTCAATGGATTAATTAAGCAAAATCGAGTAAGGGGTGTAGTATGGGAAATCCTGCTACTACATATGCGCTAGAATTGAGGAGGGCGTGCGAGAGATTGACGTAGAAATTGGAAGGAATTTGGATTAACGAGAAAAAAGATTTGGAGAAGATACTCAAGAATTCATTGGAAAAGAAAAATGGCTAGAAGAAGAAATGTACAAGAGCAACCAACGATTGTAAGAAGAAGTGGGAGACTTCTTTGGAGAAAGGAGGAATGAAACAGGGAGAATCATCAAGGATGAATAGGAGAAATGATGGAGAAGATCAAAATCAGCCACCAATCTCCCCAGTAGCAAATGCGGCTGAGGATTATGATAGAGTAAGTGTACATACTTGGAGATCTGATTCTGAAGACGAGAGAGAAGAGGAGCAACAGTTGGTGAACAATGGACAAAGAGGAGGAGAGCAAGAAATGAATGGAGAAATGAATCCAGTAACGAAGAAATCGAAAGCATTAGAAAGATTGAGACAAACAATACACGAAGAGAGACGGCTAGAGGCGGAGGAACGAGCAAACTTGACAAGACAGAATCATGAATTGAGGATGGAAAATATGAGGTTGCAAAATAGGAGATCTAGAAGTAGCGTGAGATCGAGTTCAAGATCGAATGGAGAAGAAAGAAGGAGAGTTTTACCAACGGAAAGCACCGATGAAGAAACACAAAATCCGAATATAGAGCATGGCGAGAGAAGAGGAGAAATAGAAGATCATTATATTCCTCAGCCCCGAAAATCTTCAAAATGAGCGGAATAGGGAAAATCAAGGAAACATGCAACTCAAAAACCGAATGACCCAATTCTTGAAGGGAGAATAATCTTGCAGGAGAGAAGAACTGAGAAGAAACCGAGAGATCGAGGATGACATTGAGAGACACTACATTGAACAAGCGCGGCTAGCTCGCGAGAGAGAAAGGCTAAGAGAAGAAATGGAAAATCAAGAGATGGAGGAGGCAATCCGGCAAAATAACCATGATAACCGCGAAAGAAGAAGGGAACAGAATCGTACTAATAGAAATATTAATGAAGAATATGAGAGGGCGCAGGTGAGAGCTGAGAGACAGCCAAGAAGAGAGAACAACCGATATAATGGCGTGCGAATTGAAGAAAGAAACGAAGAAGAGCGTCGCGGGGAAAGGAGAGAAGAAAATAACGAGCAAGAAGGTCAAAACAGGCACGAGCGAAGAAGGAGAGAAGCAGAGCTAAAAAGAGCAAGAGAGTCAAATTCGAGGCAAATGAACAAATCTTAAGAGAACTGGCTGAAATGAGAGGATTATTTGAACAATAGAAGGGAAGGAGGAAGGAAACAATTGGACGAAGCCATCGCGAGAAGCCGCGAAAGAACCCTTCACGCTAGAAGTACGGATGGGAGGAATACCTCCTAAGTGCAATCTCCCTGCATTAACAAACATCTTCGATGGAACAACTCGTATGTGATACAAACATATCAAGGCCTATATATGAGGTGTATGTTGCAATGGGAGAATCATGATGCTATACTGTGTAAATATTTCGCGTCAAGCCTAATTGGAGAAGCACTAAAATGGTTTGAGGGTCTACCAAGGAACACAATCACATCATTTAATCATTTACAAGCCACATTCCTAGGAGCATACATAAGTAACAACTCTTCACGACCAGGTATTGAAGATGTATTCGGGTTGAAACAAAGGGTTGGCGAGAGCTTAAGGCAGTTGACAATAAGATGGAGAACCATGTGTAGCGAAATGGCAGGACGGGTTGAGGAAAGATATCTCATCCTCTCATTTGTGAATGCTCTCTTCGCGACTAACTTGTTATACATTCAAATTTTTAGAGTCAAAAATACAATCACGATGGCAGAACTGCGAGAATTACAGGAAGAATATATCGCCTTAGAAGAAAGACAGAATGAAATGAATTCTTATCCAGTCGCGAACACAAACTCGAATGCTGCGAACGCAAGCTTGTTACCTCAGTTCATCAATACAGTGGCGAGCACTTCGCAAGGACAGCAAGCAGGGAAGGCTGATGAGAGACAGCGGAAGATAGTAGCTATGGGAAGCCATGACCAGGAGGAATTTGAACAAGAAAGGAACTACTATAACCGTAATAAACAATAATAAGATTCGAGAGGCTAGATCATGTGCAAGAAACTTATGGTGGACGAAGGCAATATAACCATGGAGGGCAGAGAAGCCCGAGAATAGTATGGGAACCAATTAAGATGCCTCCACCGAATGCTAGTGTGGAAAAGATCTGGGAGGCTATACTTGTGATGGAAGATGTACCAGCACCTTGGAACGCGGGGATGGAACCACCACCAGGCGACATAAGTCATGAGTTTTGTTCTTACCATCGCTTCCATGGACATCAAACAAACGACTGCAGAAACGTAAAGAGAATTATTCTCAGGATGATTGATCAAGGGAAGCTGAATCACTTTCTAAAAGGAGAAGAAACAGGTCAGACATTACCACCACCACCACAGAAAATGCACAAAGCAGTGTAAAGGAAAGGAAACATTTGTGATAGAAATCGAACGAAAGCCAAAAATTTGAATTGCAACTCTATCGTCCACTCTTATCGCACAATCGAAGATTTTCATGACAACGTGCTCAGTAGAGTCTTTGCGAGAGATGCTGATGATAAAGAAATAATGAGCCGGCGAGAACGACGATTAGAAAAGTGGCAGTCAAGACTATTTCTTTCTCTGGGCAGATGAAGTGCCAAAAGGAAGAGAAACACATGATAGCCCGTTGGTTGTAAAATTAGAGATTAACCCGAAACCAGTTGATGGAGAAGATGATGAAGCGAAGCTTGTTGGGCGATCAACAGAATCTAATCGACACCTGGAAGTTCGGTAAATATTCTCTTTTACCATACTTACAAGACGATGGGAGGAAAAGATGAGGATTTGATCCCTCGACATACAAGATATATGGCTTTAATGGCACTGCAAACAAACCAAAGGGAGAGGTTCACATGAGAATACCTCTACAGGGATTATCAACTGATATCTTATTCTGTGTGGTTGATGTGGAATCTCCATATAATGCGCTGATTGGGAGGCCATGGCTTCATGAAATCTTGGGAGTCGCATCAACATATCATCAATGCATAAAATTCCCACATCCAAATGGCGTTGGTATTATACAGGGAGATTGGAAGGAGTCACAGCAATGTCATGAGGTCGATGTAGAAAGCTGCGAAGAAAGGAATGCCAAAAGAAAGGGTTGGAAGCAACATGTGAGAGATGATGAGAGAAAGGAAAAACGATGGTAGATGTTATAGAAGTAAGGACCGAACATACCTCGCGAGGTGAATGCCTAAAAACAGCGAATGTTATGATAATAAAGGAGCGAAGGATATGAGGAACAAAAGGCATAAGAAGTGAATAGTCAACAAAAGCGGAGGAAAAGTAGCAATTGAAGTAATGATGTGCGAGAATCTTGCGAGTCAAGGGTAAATGAGAATTCGATTAAGAAAGAGATAAAGACACAACAAATGAAATGGAATTTGGCGAATACTTCGCAAACAAATATTAACAAATAATGAAACATGAATGATTGAATGATTGAATGATTTAACAAAGATGAATGAGTAAATGAATGGGACGAACCTTTATGGCGTACACCCCTAGTTCGCGAATAACATTTCGTAAGAGGCAAATGTAAGACTTAAAGTGCGTCATATAAGGGGTATCTCTCGACATGGCTCGGGGGAAGGTTACACCCGCTCCCGAAGCCCGAGTCATGAAAATTTGGGGCCCATGAAAGCCTATCCGGAAGAGGTACCTTGGATTCCCAACTATATATGTAGGTTATACCCTGGTTGGGCGACCGAGGGTCTCTTCTCAGGAGTCAGTGTATGCTCAAGGCGCCGAGGTACACGGTTGAGCGAGTGCCGGGATGGATGAACCTACCCTGGCCATTCTTGGCAAGTCTTGGCATATGTTGCACTCGCCCGAAGAAAACTCCACTTAGGTGCAGTCTCGTAACCATAAACCATATAGGTATAAGGGATAAGAGGCGCGAAAACAATCAGTTGTTGTTAAGACCGGATGGGAGGAGCTAGTCTTGTATGGCCGATGTTTCGCCTCCTTGAAGGGGCAACCAGGGAGATGATAAGCGGCGACGCTCTCCATTAGGGGGTGTCAAACAGAGACGCAAATGTCATGAGGTTATGTTCTCAAGAGAATTTAGGCTCGTCATATTTGTGCAATGATCTGCCAGAGGCAATAATACTAACGCGAGGGTAAGGCGAGATCAATGGGTCTTTACATGAAAGTGTACGGACGTCCTGCGATTTCGTCGCTCGACGGCAATGTCATGGGGCTATGTGTTCGCAAGGATATATAGGCCTGTCATATTGTCGCAACTAAAATATCCTGCAGAGGCAAAAATACTTGGAAAATGATAAGGCAAGATCAATGGGTCCTTACATGCAAGTGTAAAGACGTCCTGCGATTTTGCCGCAATGAAAGGTGGGTGGGAAGACCTCTAATTAGGGAGGTCTGACTTGGAAGACCACACAAAAATGATAAGGCAAGGTCAATGGGCCATTGCATGAAAGTGTAAAAGGCGGCTTTGCGACCTTGTCGCAACGATATATTTCAATAACAATAAAATAATTATTCAACAACATACATGATGACAACTAAAATCTTCCATCTCGAAGATAAATAATGAGGCAAGTATGGGAATGGAAAAGATGAAATATTGTTATTCATCTTACGATGAAAGAGTTATACATCAATAATGTTAGCCAATTATATTACAAGGAAGAACTACCAAAAAAAGGGAAGTGAAGATTGAATTCCAGAGGGGAAAAATCCAAGAAATACACTATAATAAGGATCTGTAAATGTGGCTGATATTACAAGCGTAAAAGAAAACAAAAAGAGTTATCTCTTTGGCGATTCTTCTTCATCCGATTCTTGCCCCGATTATTCTCATCGCAGAAATTTTTTCTTCTTTCTTGACCTACATTATCAAACGTCCGAGACAAGCTGATTCTCGGGAACCTTTTCAAGGAGACAGGGGATATGAATGCAGCAGAGGGATATTGTGGTACTTACAAACATACTCCATGCCTCCATTGCGAAAACGAACAAACATCATTGCTAAAGTTCTCCACTGTCGTTAGAAATTGTTTCTTCAACTGGAATATCTATTCTCATGAAGGGAGAGATTCTTTGCGAATGTTCTTTTCGGTTTGAGTTCTTCAATTCTCATTGGAAAATTCCCGGCGAGTTGTTCTTTTTCAGATTCAAGCTCTCTAATTCTAACCTGAAGCTTTTTCTCAGATTCTGCAAATAAGAAATAACAAGTTAACAATTTACAAGCAATACTACAGAAATAAGAAGCAATAAGGTATAATAAGCAACCTTCTCTGTCAGATATCATATCTTTAACCAAGGAAGTATGCTCGGCGTGAAGACTAACATCAACACCTAGGTTATTTCTGGCATTATCTAAAACTTTCGCAGCCAGGCGAATTCGTCGTCATCATTTATAACAAGGAGAGAACGAATTTGATCTTCTCGCTCACTAAGCAAGGAATTCAGCGAAGCAATTCATCTCGCTCAATTTGTAATTCAAGGAGAGATTTTTGAAATGTTGCTAATGCTGTGCACCATTATTAGCAATGCGATCTTTATCATCTATATGGTCACTAATTTTCTTCCTCAAAATTTTGGTTTCTTTTGGGACTAGAAACATTCGTTTAAATTGGTTGTAAAAAAGCACTTAAACCAGGATCTATGCTCCAATTTCTAAAAGACGATATTTGGTCCAAGTTCATTTAATGAAAGAGAGTTAATTTTGTTCGATGAACTACTTAAAGAGTTGTTGAGGTGAGCGAGAAGAAGATTATTATCCATAGGATCATGAAATGTATGGAGAAGAATAGCCTCATCGGAGAGATTATATACATCTCATAAAGTAATAAGTTAGGTAGCAATATACGTAGATAAAATAAAAATAGTAAAAGGAGGTAAAATTTTATACCATAAAGTTCTTGATTGGCGTTTTGAAGAGTGGACACCTTATCCTTTTGGGAGTCAAGTTCGGTGTTTAACTTTTGAATTCTCTCGTCTTTATCGCGAGATGACGCAGCCTCTCGGTCTCTAATTCTTGAATCTTCTTGCTCAATTGCAAATTCTTCTTTTCAAGATTGTTGCGTCTTCTTTCGAGATCGAGGCAACTACAAAGAAGTTCTTCCAACCTATAAAAGAAGATAAAAAAATCATTAATATATATATTTAAAAAAATTTAAAATTAACAGTGGAAATACGACCGCATACATACCAAAGATCCAAGTGCATTCAAGAAGTCGGAGACACGATTCTAGAGGTTCCATTGAAAGAATTATTGCCCTCTAATAAAGTAGCATTACACACGTTTTATGAGAGTCCCGCAAAGAGAAGCTTAGAGCATCTCCCATTCCTTGGAAACGATCGGAGAAGATGCTAGATAACCGATCCATAGAAGAACTGGTCGATGGAATCTTCTTGGTGAGAAAAGGATTCAATCATAGTTATCCTCGTCGGAGATTCAGAGCTTGAGCTAAGGCGAGAAGAAGATTGGACCTTTCGCTTCTTAGTTAATGGAGCAGAAGATTTACCCTTGCGAGCTACAGCTTTTACCCATACTTTTAATCTTCATGCTCTGACTTCTTCAACTCCAACCTTCGCATACAGTTAAAGATAAGAAACAGAGGCAACAATATTGTAAAAATGATAAAAGGAATGTTTCTTACTTCACCTGTAGCGATCAAGTCTCGTCAGTACTCTCCAAACGGATTATCCTTGTAGCTTCTTCTCAATTTGTTGATCTCGTAAAAAAATTCCACAAACTCAGCAAATATAAAAAGAAAATAGCGAAAGCAAGATTTGAAGTAGAAAACATACCTCTTTTGCCCTATCGAAGGCCATTTGAATTCCCAAGGATGATACCGCGAGATTCGCAGGGAAGAACATCAAGGGCCCGCGATATAAGGACCATTTAAAATCAAGGGAACAACCCACCATTTCTCATCTTTGGAGTGGCGAGGAGTAGTGTTGCCCGGGTGCCAATCAATATCCCGCATAAGCAATTTATCCTGGGACATTATCCTTCTTTTCAATGACGCCTCCCAAACGAGATTTCGTATTAATCATCCGTATCCTTTGAATAGTTTTCAAAAAAGTTCTACAGTGTATTTCTCAAAGATCTATTTCCAAGTCTGCGAACTGGGGTTTCTAACGATGTTGGGTATAAAGATCCTTTGCCAAGACCACAGTTCGCGAACTCAAGCATCAAAGCCGAATGCAATCGCCACATAATTGATAAAATGTACTGAGAGAATTTTTCATGGGACAAGATTTCATAAAATAAAGGCATCTCGAGATTGTATAAGGGAATGGGAAGTCCGCGAGAAGGTCGACCTAAGCGAGACTATAATTTTTTGATCATCACATTGATGATCGAAAAATAGCCTTGCGAAAGGATAGATGAAGGTTCTTGATCGGGAATGGTTGATAGAGTGAAACCCTTCTCGAGCAACTCTCATTGAACTTCATTGAAAGAAGCTTTGTATGCACGATCTAATGGAAGCCATTATCGTATGGGAATGGATGGGATGTTAAAGGTTAGGATCAGCACTAGAAAGGACGAAGAAAAGATTTGCGAGAGCTTGAGGAGCGCAAATTATGGAAGAAGAGAGTCAAAGAAAGGTTGCAGAGAGAAACTAAAGAATGAAAAGAGGGAAAAGAAAACTATATATAGGGAGAAAGATCCTCGAGAGAAAACGAGGTCATTTAATGCGAAGAGACATGAACGGTCAAGAAAAATTGGTTGAAAGAGACGTGTCAAGAGAAGACATTAATAATCAAAACGTGTAAAAGTACAAATGAAGATTCTAAAGATAAGCAATCAGCGGCAACAATATTGTAAAAATCTTAAGATATTCTTCCCTCGCAGAGAAATATGAGAAGAGATAGGAGGCGATACTTCTTATATATCTCAAAAGAAGCTTAGGAACTTTGCAAAAGAATAGAGGCAAGTACGTACTTTTCAAGGAAAGTATTCTTTTGCTCGTTCCTTCATCAACAAAAATCAAAGATTGCTATTAATGATTTTTCCTTAAAGATCGCTCTTCAAGCAATATTTAAGGAAAAAAGAGGCAAGATGTAGGATCATAATATCACAACGTAGAAGGCTTGCGAGATTAATGAACGCAGCGGAGTCGCGAGGGAGTCGCAGGAGCTAAAATAAACGACTTGATGAATAACGGCCCGCAAAACATAAAGAAGACGAGAGATCGGCGAGGGTTAAGAAGTGTCGCGAGAGCGAATGTTTGTGCATGCGACACTTCTCGGGACATTCTAAAAATAAAGGGTAGCTTAGTTGTCACCCACTATGTATTACCCTATATAAAGGGCAAAATGAGTCCAGGAGGAGAGATCTTTTTGGAATTGTTGAGCAAGTCACTAGGAGAGAGAAAGTTTAAGAGTTTTTTAACTTATAAGTGTAATTCTATTTTCTCTCGTAAACACTTCACTAATTCAATCAATAAATACTCTTGATCTTACATCTTCAAGGGATTAATTAAGCAAAATCGAGTAAGGGGTGTAGTGTGGGAAATCCTGCTACTACAAGTCTTAACTGGTGGTTGACGGAATATTAGTCGAATATTCCCTTGACGGAGAAATTTTTAGGTGGCCGTGGCAGCGACTATTCCTGGCAGATTAAGCCATAATACCAGTTTTCCGGTGAGCAAAAATTCCAGAATTTTCTATGGACTTCTCTCATGGGTGTGAAGACTTGGACTAGGAATTGGATGGAGAATTGGGCTCAAACTTGGAAAGAGAAGATGGAAGAGATGAGAAAGGCTTGGATTTGGAAATTGAATTGCTAAAGGAAAAGGATTCTATTCCTTGGAAGATTTGGAGAATATTGAAGCCTATAAATAGAGAAGTTTTCTACATCTTTTACACACATCTCTACACACACAACATTCTCTTTTCTTATTCTTTGTGTGAACTCTTTAACATGAGTAGCTAATTTTATTATTTGATTGAGGATGAATTCCTAGTTCTTAACATATAATTTGAGTTTTGTTTTCAATTCTATCTTGAAGTTTTTTCACATGATTATCGTTTGTTTTTACTAATAGGAATGATCTTAAAGACATTCATGATTGATTGATAGATTGTTTGGGTGGCCAACTAAATTGATTTGTTAATTGATCTAAAGCTAGTGAAAGTTAGGAGATAAGTAATCGTTTCTTGACTCTTTACATAAGTAGCAAACATGAGACCTTGCGGAGGGATTCCGTGGAGCAATTGTGTGTGAAAACAACGTTAGCAAGTAGACCTTGATCTAAGAGTCTAACTACTAATATTGACCTAATAAGTTCATGAATCTTAATGCGTTTATTTAAATTACATCTAGAGTGATCTACTACTAGGTGGTTTGGTAAATAGAATCCTAGTGTCGAGAACTTCCGTGTCCCGGTGATATAAGGGATTTAGGGGTTTAGCACTCGATCTAGCTGCTTTACCTACGGTTGGTGATAATTTGTGACTAATAACAAGTAGAAAAGAACATAACTTGATTCATTGTTTATAATGTGAAGAAGGATTCCTTGGTCTTGTCTCTCTTATTGCTTTCAACTTTCGATTTTAATTGCTTTGTTTATTTTCTTTTGCTTTTTTACACCCCTTTTGTGACAATTTTTACAACTAGAATCTCTTGCTCCTCGTGGGAACGAACTTGACTTCCATTATATTATTTTTAATTGAGTGAAATAGATATTAATTTGATTGCACCTACGACACGCATCACCTTGTCTCTCGATTGTCATGATTATTCCGCCAATCGCCTCTTCCACCCCGATTTTCCATTTTCTGCTCTCATCTTTTCTCTCGCGGGCTAGACGCGCTTGCTCGGTATAATGCTTTTCAATGTCATCTTCAATTTCCTTTTGTTTCCTTTGTGTTTCTCTCCCATGTAGTGTTCTCCTTCCTTCTTCCCGATTTTCTTCATTAACCGGGTTATTCTTTCCTCGAGGTCGCCTATCTTCTTGATTTCCATCATCGTGATTATTCACCAAAATATAACGATTCTCTATTAATTCTCTCTTCGTGACCTCCTTCACCAAGATTTAACTCTCTTTCCAAATTTTCTTCATTAACGTTTTTCTGGGTAATGTTCTTCTCACATTTTCTCTACTCGATCCCGATCTCGATCGATTCTACTTCTTGATCTTCTATTTTGCAGCCTCCTATTTTCCATCCTTAATTCGTGGTTTGCCTTGTTAGATTTGCGCGTTCTTCGCTTCTAACCGCCTTTCTTCGTGTATTGTCTGTCTCAGTGCTTCTAATGCCGCAATTTCTTCATTTCCACGAATTGTTTCTCCCATCTCTTCTCGATTTCTCTCTTCCTGTCCACTATTCATCAATTGTTGCACTTCTTCTCTTTCTTCCATAGAATCTGATCTCCATGTATGCACGCTCACCCTATCATAATCGATTACTCTGTTTAGTGCTGGTTGAATTGGTGGTTGAGTTGATGGTTGAATTGGTGGTTGAATTGGTGGTTGAATTGGTGGTTGAATTCGACCTTCTTCTCCATTTCTTGCATCTATCCTTGATGGTTCACCTACTTTATTTCTCATTTCTCCCACTAATCTTCCACTTCTCCTTACGATCGTTGGTTGTTCTGATGCATTCTTTCTCCTAGCCATTTCTCAATTTTAGTAACTTGTTAAAAATTATTCAAGATTTCTTTCTTGTTACCCCTAATTCTTCCAATTCACAAGGTTGATCTTCTACTGTTCCTCTGTTTCTAGCGCATATGTAGTTGCGGGAAATCCCACACTACACCCTCACTCGAATTTGTTTAGGTATCCATTTGAAGATGAATAACAATATATTTTATTAATTGTTTTCTTGAAAGGTTTACAAAGAAATGTAGAACAGAGCTAAAGAAATTACAATCACTCTTAATTTTCTCTCTCCTAATGACTTGCTTAACAATTCAAAAAGAATCCTCCCTACAACAGACTGACTCAACTCTTTATATAGGGTAATATACAAATGTGGATGTGACTAAGTTGTCCTTTATTTTCTGGAACATCTCGCGAATGCTATAAACGTCTTTACTTGCGACACTCCTAAATATACAAAAATGGCGGGAAAAAGATTAAAAAGAATAAGATAATCTCAAAAAGTGAAATTAATCACAAAATCAATCAATCATAGAATCAATCGAATCTAGCAAGATTAACAAACCTGGATGCCATGGAAATGATAGTAAATAAGAAATAACAGAAGGATGATGAAGACGATATTGAAGAAGAATAGCAGAAGGACAGTTGCAGACGATAAAGGAGATGAAATAGAAGGAAAGAAGTGTTCTTCATAAAAGACTCTCCTATAAATAGGCAAGAAAGTGTTATGACCGGATAACATTAAATGTACTTAGGTAAAAAGGATGGTTTTAAACACGTGTAAGCGGTCATTCCTAGATTCATGGAGTTATCTTTCAAGAAGATTTTTAGTGGAAAATGAACGGTTGCGACAAAGAATTCGGATATCACACAACATAAGGAAACATAAAGAGAGGCGAGAAGATGTAGTATTCGGGTATTGCACAACATATTTTCTTATCATATGAGATTCAATTATCTTCTTAACTCGCGAGAAGAGATTGCGAGATCCATTATTTTCCATAACCCATGAGGCAAGAAATGATATTGCATACATACTTCTAAAAACTTCGGAACTTCGCCAAAGAATAGAGGCAAGTACGTACTTTTCAAGTCCAGTATTCTTTCGCTTGTTCCTTCATCAATAAAAATCAGAAACTATTACAACAACGTATTTTTTCTTAAAGATCGCTCTTCAAGCAATATTCAAGAAAAAAGAGGCAAGATGTAGGATCAGAATATCGTGACAACAACAGTTCGCGAAGGCAACCGATAACAACATTGCGAGTGAGTCGCAGAAGATTGATATGAATGACGCACTGGATGACGATAGGAAGATATGAAATCTGGCGAAAGTTAAGAAGTGTCGCGAATACGAATACTTGTACGCCTGCGACGCTTCGCGAGACATTCCCGAAAATAAGGGGACGGCTTAGCTGTCATTCACTATGTATTACCCTATATAAAGGGATGGGTGGATCTATCGTGGAGAGGTCTTTTTTGGGATTGGAGAGTAAGTCATTAGGAGAGAGAAAGAGAGAAACATTTGTAATTTCTTAAAGTGTAATTCCATTTTCCTGTGAAAACATTCAAGAAAGTTATCAATAAACATTCATAATCGTTCATCTATTATCTATTGAATGGATTAGTTTAATAAAATATAGTGAGGGGTGTATTGTAGGATTTCCTGCAACTACAAAATCAAATCAAAAATATTTTATTTTCTGTAGAAGTAAAATGTTCAACGAAAGTGGTACTTAGCTTTTGCGGTTTGCTGTTGTTGTTGCCTCTTGCGAAGTATATGGTTTGCTTGCGAAGCTAGCATCCTTGAAATGTATAAACGTCGCACAAAATATAATTATGTCGCAGCAAAAAGAAGTGTGAGAAATGAGATTTGAACCCTTGACCTGCCTCTTGCATATTCTCACACCATACCAACTGTGCGAACCATCTCTTGCGAAATAATCAAAGACCTTGAGAAGTAAACATTTGTATGAAGTAAACGAATATCTGTGAGGTAGTTGTTCGTGCTGCGAAGGTAAATGTCTATGATATAAACATTCGCGAAGCAAAAATTCTTTGCGAATAGGGAGACTCGAACCCATGTCCTCTAGTTCGCAACACTTCTTTTCTGACCATCTATACCACTTGTTATGTGCGAAAGAAACACATAATGCTGTGACTCTATTCCATTCCTTCGCCTTTAGGATTTCAAAAATTTGCGAAAAACTAAACTTGATTAGGATTCGAACCCGTGATACTGGTCTTGTTATCGTCGCTCATGACCAACTGTGATACATTCTGTTTGCGGCATAATGGAACAACAGTTTTCTTTGATTGATAACTTCATTCCTTTGTTTTTCAAAATCTACGAAAACATACACTTGATGGGATTCGATCTTGCGTCCTCAAGCTCATTGGCTACACCCTGAACCATTTGTATTGTCCTTTATTTGTGTTAGTTTGGTAAGCTTCATATCTGTTATTACATCTTTATCGTCCTTTGTGATTTACAACTGGAAGTTTGCCTTCACGTGATAACTCTTGTCAGTAAACTTCACAAAACTTCTTCGCAGGTTGGCTTAACTTCTATAGAAATCACTTGTTAGTTAGGGTTCTTCTTCTTGACGATATAGCGAGATGGTTGAATTGTAATGACGAGATATCATCTTTGTTAATCTTCTTCTTCTTGCTTGAACTTGTTTTGCTATGTCTTTGTCCCCTTCATTGATGCCTTAGCTGTACTTCCTTCCGCGGTTCGTCTTGTTCGATCATCTTTGCTCTAAACACGTATTCTCTTCGTCATCGATCATCAAATCTTGATAGTTATTATCAATGATTACATGAACTCCTTTTGTTTGTCCCGCTCAAGATGATTGGTCTTTGAAGATTCTTAGCGAAGCAATGTACTGTGAATTAATTGTTAAGCTTGATATTGGCTGCGGCAGGATTAGTGCTGGTATTCTTCTCGGCTGGAACGACATTTCTTCGTCGGTGATGTAGTTAATTTGCATCATTGGTTAGTTTAACTTCGTGTGGAAATCTCTTTTGCTCACTGCGAATATCTCCCAAAGTCTCTCTTCTGCTTTCCCTTCTTTAACGTTTGAACTTCGCTGGAATTGTTGATAAAGAAACTTCGCCGTCGTCTTGATCTTTGCATCTTTTCTCTTCGCGTAGAATTACGTGTTGATTTGCTTCGTTTATCTAGAATTGTCAACCCGTTGGACTTGATCTGATCTATCCTCACTGGAATGATTGTTTACGAAGTAACACTTCATTTTCTTGCTTGCTCGTCATTGGGTCTGATGACAAAGTATGCTATATCTATTTTAATGCTTCGCTGGTGATATGGTTGTGCATGTACCAAGTTGTCTAGTTTTTGCCAAATTACTTTGCTGCGAACAATTTGTGTGTGTCCTGTTCTTCGCTGATGCTCCACTAGTTTTGTTGTTTGTAACTTTCTGTAAAATATCGCGAAGAAAATGCTTGAATTGTCTGCGAAGGAAATATTTGCGAAGAAATATAAATGTATTTGCGAAATAAATAAGATCCCATATAACCATTAATGTGTTAACGAATGTGTTGTACTCATTTTTGTTAGTGTGCGAGATTATGAACTGGGATGATGTGTGAGGAAAACTAATCTTGCGAAATTTTAGATGCTTGACGAAATTTTTAGATTGCGAATTCGGGAAAAAATAATTTAGAGATGAGAAGATGAGAATGCTTCCCTTTCAATGGTGTTTCTCATGGCCCTTGAACCTTTGTTGATTTGGAAGAGATTTTCGCTGCTCGTAGCTCTTCTGGTCGTGATAGGTTGCTTCACTGGAGATGATGAACTGTGCTTGAGTTTGTTTGGCTGACGAAGTGATGATTGATGCTTAATTTTGTCATCTTTGCTATGAAGAGTACCAATGGAACTTGGGGTTGTATTAACGATCAATAATATCTGCTTGTCTTCGCTGGAACAACTGCATCTTCATTGGAACAACTGACGAAGTAATCTTTTTCATTCACCCGCTGAGGCTTACGTGAGTACATCATTATTCCTTCGTCAATTTCTTGAACTGGGATGCTGTGTAGTTTCTTCATTTGTCTTTGTTGTAGTTGTTAGCTTCGCTGGAGTTGGGAATATGTAGAGTTTTACTTCGTATTTCTGGAATGGAAATGTTGTTTAGTTTTTGCTTTGCTCTTGTTCGCCCAGGCGTAATTAATTTCTTCCTTTATCATTAACGAATCACCTATTGCTCAAAATCCGCAAAGTACCTAATGTCTTCCCATTTATTATTGACGAGAATAGAATTTCTTTCAATCTTGGGAAATGTAGTTGCAGGAAAACCTACACTACACCCCTCACTCGAATTTGCTTAATCAATCCATTTGAAGATGAATAATAATGTGTTTTATTAATTGTTTTCTTGAAAGGTTTACAAAGAAATGTAGAACAGAGCTAAAGAAATTACAATCACTCTTGATTTTCTCTCTCCTAATGACTTGCTTAACAATTCAAAAAGACCTCCCCTACAACAGACTTACTCGACCCTTTATATAGGGTATTACATAGTGGATGACAGCTAAGCTGTCCTTTATTTTCGGAATCGACTCGCGAATCCTCGCGAATGTGTAACTGTTTGTCCTCGCGACACTCCTAAATCTCGCCAAGTCTTCACACTTTCCTCATGTTCTGACTGTCGTCATCTATTACGTCATTTATTTACCTCCATGCGACTCCTTCGCGACGCAGTCGTTTATTAATCTCGCGAAGTATTGGAATTGTGATATTCTGATCCTACATCTTGCCTCTTTTTCCTTGAATATTGCTTGGAGAGCGATTTTTAAGGAAAAATTTGTTACTGTGGTGATCTTTGACATTTGTTGATGAAGGAACGAGTGAAAGAATCTTTTGGACTTGAAAAGTACGTACTTGCCTCTATTCTTTTGCGAAGTTAGAAGCTTTGCGAAGTGAACAAGAAGTACTATCTCTTGAAGTATGCGAAGCATGAAATATTCATGAAATAGTATGAAAAAAATCTCTTCTATTTCCCACAGAAATCTACTTTAATTTGATTCCTTGAATTTTGGGATAACCGTTTACACGTGTCTAAAATTACTCTTTTTACCAGTATATTTAATGTTATCCGGTCACTCTTTTTTCTTCTATTTAAAGGAGAATCTCTTGTGAAAAGCACTCTTTCTCTTCTTCTCTATCTTCCTCATCGTCTGCAATTATTTCCTGCTGTTCATCTTCATCACCTTCTTTTTATTGTCTTTACGCTCATTGTCTTTCACGGCATCCGGTTCGTTAATTTCATTGATTTTGACTATTCTCTTGATTGATCTTCCTTATTGAAATTACTTCATCTTGATTCTATTCTTATTTTGATGTTTCTTTCGCCATTTTTGTTTCAGCAAGAATAAATCCAGTTCTAAGTATACCGTGGTGAACCCTAACATCCCTCATTTGGTTCGCAACCAAAATCTTCTTCGAATCAAGTCTCTCGCTTCCAAAAAACGACTGCGAGTAGTAAGGTATTTTAGAAATATTTACTCCTTTAATAGCAATTTTATTGCCTCTGTTTCTCAATTGATCTATTATTCGCAGGATGATAAGAATGATGATAAATCTCCCAAAAGGTTTTGCCATAATAAACCTGATGCTTCTACTGCTGCTCCTACTGTTTCCTTTTCGGGATTCAAGCATTCTACTTTCCCTACAGTATCTTCACAAGGCAAATATCCTACTGTAGCGACTTCTTCGCAAGATAAACCCATTTCTTCTTCTCAAGATAATGTACCATTCCCTACAATATCATCGCAGGATAAATCAATCCCTGAATTTTCTGTGAATGAAATTCTTCAGGACATGCCTCTTCCCACCTTTACTTTTATCTCGCCCCCACCTATTGATCAGATTTCTCCAATTGGCGATCTTATAACCATGGGTGACTCAACTTTTCCTTCTTCCTCAAAATATATCTCTCTTAGCAAAGAAAATTTGGAAGGGATGGATATAGCTTTTAGAATTTTATCAGATACCATGAATGATGTTAAAAAAGCCTCCACTGATCCCACCAGATCTAGTGTTTTCGAATCTTTGAGTAAATATTTTGGTTCCGATACGATATCGCGAGTATCCTTGGAACAAGAAATTAAGACTTTGAAGAATAATCTCTATAATACTTTGCTGGATCGCGATAACCTTCGCAAGAAAAATGAAGAATTAAAAGGTATTTCTCCTCCCCCTTTTTTTTTTTTTTTTTTTTTTTTTTTAAAAAAAAAAAACTTGGTTCGCCTCTCAAGTTTTGCACTAGAAACGTAAGATGGAGATATATCAACTGGAATCTATTGTAGAAGAAACTTGAATGGAAAGAGGCGCCTGGATGGAGCAATATAATCGTTTAGATAATCTCCATACATTTTCTATGGATCAAATAAATAATCTTTCTCAAGAAAACATCTGCTTAGTTCAAAATCAAGAATTATTAAGTAATGAAGTGTCGCGTCTCTCATATTCTTTGAATAAATCTAATTTGGAGTTGGAAACCTTATCAGATGAAAATGGAACTTTATCTCAAGAGAAGCGAGCTTTATTGGATAAGGTGGCGATATCCTCGCAACAACTTGATGCTTGTAAAAAAGCATTGAATGAGCAAGAACAGTCTATCTGCCTACTGAAAAATAAACTTGAAGATACTACCACCGAAAGAGATAAGCTTATTCAGAATAAAATAAATCTAAGTGTTAAAACAAACCAACTCAAGGATGATTATACCAAGTTAAAAGAATCCCATTCTTCCCTTGCGAAGCAAAATAAGTTATTGATTTCTAACGAAAAGAGTTTGCGTTCGCGGTTAAAAGGTCTTGTTGGTGATGGTTTTGATAATGCCATGGAAAACTTGGGAATAATTGCTTGGCCCTTACTCAATATCTTATCTCATGAAGGAAGGTAGTCATAAGATTTGATTTGCCTTTTCCATTATTTTTCTTTTCTACTTTCCATTTTGTAATTTTAATGTCTTTCCTTACTCTTGCAGAGTCTGAGAAAAATCTTCACTCTTCTCTATCTACTTTGGAAGCGGCGCATGCTAAAATTCGTAAGGAAAATGCAACTTGTAGTTGCAGGATTTCCCACACTACACCCCTCACTATATCTTGATAATAATTTCTAGATCTAAACTTATTAATCACCTAAATTTCAAAATATAAGTGTTAGAAATTTAAATAGACACATAAGATTTTTTACGTGGTTCGATCAATGTGATCTACATCCACGATTCTTCACTATGATTGTTGAGGTTACATTAGTGTTACATTTAGAATCACCATTAATGGATATTTTCTAGAGCTCTAGATCTAATTATTTGGGGAAGAAGATGATAAAGAAAAATAATATCTCCCTCTCTCTAAAATGTGTCTCTCCCTTTTACAAAAAATCTATCTCTCCAAAATTATCCCTCTTTTCTCTCTCCTGCTCTCCTCTTTATATAGGTGTTTACATAGTGGAGACTCACATACAGCTCATATTCTCGCGAGCTCTTTGATAATTTCGCAGGCTCTTGCTACCTTCTCGCGAGACATTCTCGCAAGTCTTGCTACATTCTCGCGAGTTATGGAAAATAATGAATCTCGCAAGTTAAGGAAATAATTGAATCTCTCACGCTAAGAAAATATGTTGTGCGATATTTGAATCCTACATCTTGCCTCTTTTTCCTTGAATATTGCTTGAAGAGCGATCTTTAAGGAAAAATCTGTTGTTGTAGTAATCTTTGATCTTTGTTGATGAAAGAACGAGCGGAAGAATACTGGACTTGAAAAGTACGTACTTGCCTCTATTCTTTTGCGGAGTTCCGAAGCTTTGCGAAATAAATAAGAAGTATCAACTCTTGAAGTATGCGAAGTATGAAGTATCCTTGAAGAAATATAAGAAGTATCTGTCCTTGATTGCGAATAAGAATTATTGCGAAATTATTACTCCATGCTCTCTGCCTCATGCAATGCTCTATTCTTTTGCGAAATTCCAAAGCTTTGCGAAGTGAATAAGAAGTATTAATCCTTGAAATATAAAAAGTATTGCCTCTGTTCATGCGAAGTTATTATTCCATTTTTGGTGAGGATTCTTGTTGTTCATTGGTGAATATCTTCTTTGGAAGTGATTCTCGCCGAGAAGATAAAGAACATAAAATGTTTTCTTGGTTATCCATAGTTGCCTCTGTTCTTTATCTATGAGGGTAGAATCCTTGAGAAAGTGTTGATTTGAACGGATTGTTTTTGCATTCTTATTTTGCCTCTGTCGTATATCTGGTGCTCATGCGATAGTATAATATCTTCAGGCTGCTTATCTTATCTTGTGAAATAATCACATTCTGCGAAATTCTTAATAATTCTGCGAAATTTTGAATAATTCTGCGAAATTCTGAATAATTCTGCGAAATTTTGTAAAATACTTATGTAATATAATACTTATGTAATATAATACTTATGTAATGATTATGTTGTGAAATGTGTATGCGATGTTTATGCCATGAAATGCTTATGCGATGCGTTCATGATGCGAGTATGATGCTTGTATGATGAGAATGCTTATCTCTTTGCAATGTATAGCCAATGTTTGTGTTACTTAGCTCATTTTGCCGCTCTAAAATTGATGTAGCTTTAAATCGCTTCCATTCTTCATTTATCCGATTTTGTCTCTAGTATATGCATTCCTCTTCGCGTATTTATTGTTTCTATAAGTTCTTACTTGTGCTTCATCTTTTCTTATTCCGCACTATTAGTATCGCATAATAATATGATCATAATATCAAGTGTGTGGCATTTGTATTGCCTCGGTCTCATTATTATGTACATGTTCGCAAGTTTATCATTTAGTCATTTTATCAAGCTCGCAAGCTTATCATGTAATCTTTTTGCAATAAAAGATCTCTCATTACTTACATTCAAAATGTTTATGTTGAATTTTGTCATTGCGACAAGATCGCGGGACGTCTTTACATTTTCATGTAATGACCCATTGGTCTTGCCTTATCAGTTTTCTTGTGTGGTCTTATTTCGCCTTCCTAGTTAAAGGTCTTATTTTGCCACCCCTCATTATTGCGACAATATGACGGGCCTAAATATTCTTGCAAACATAAAGCCCCATGACATTGCCATCTTGCGACGAAATCGCAGGACGTCTTTACACTTTCATGTAAAGACCCATTGATCTCGTCTTATCTTTGTCTTTTGTATTATTGCCTCTTGGGATCATTGCACAAATATGACAAGCCTAAATTTCCTTGCGAAAATAAAGCCTCATGACATTTGCGTCTTTTGACACTTATCAGCTCCCTAATGGAGGGTGCCGCCCTTATCATCTCCCTGGTTGCCCCTTCAAGGAGGCGTACATCGGCCATACAAGACTAGCTCCTCTCATCCGGTCTTAACAGCAAGCAGTTGTTTTCGCAACCTCTTATCCCTTATACCTATAGGGCTTATGGTTACGAGATGCACCCTAAGTGGAGTTTTCTTCGGGCCGAAAAGATGTGCCAAGACTTGTCAAGAGTGGTAAGGAAGTTCCATGCTCCCCGCACTCTTGACTCAACCGTGTACCTCGGCGCCTTGGTCATACGGCGACTCCTTGGAAGAGACCCTCGGGCGTCCAACCAGGGTATAACCTTATATATATAGTTGGAAATCCAAGGTATCTCCCCGGATAGGCTTTCATGGGCCCCAAATCTCCATGACTCGGAGGTTCCAGGAGCGGTGTAACCTTTTCACCGAGCCATGTCAAGAGATACCCCCTTATATGACGCACTTTAGGTCTTACATTTGCCTCTTACGAAATATCATTCGCGAACTAGGGTGTACGCCATAAAGGTTCGTCCCATTCACTCACTCAATCATTTTTGTCAATTCATTCAATCATTCATTTTTGATTTTCTCTTCTCATTATCTTTGCGAAGTTATCGCATTTCCATTATCTTTGCGAAATTATCGCATGTCTTCATTCTTTCATTCATCCTTTCATTCATTCCTTCATTTCTGTCACTTCCTTCACTCATTCTTTCATTTCTGTCATTTCATTCATTCTCATAATATCATTGTTGAAGTAAATTCTCTGTAAAATCGTTTGAAATCTTTGAAATCTTCTTTGAAATCTTTCGATTATATCGCGTGTTTAAATCAAAAATGTTCCATAGAAATATATAAATTTAATTTTCTCTGTTTTTTGTAACTTTGAAGTATTTGAAATTTTTTGAGATCTTTAAATTTTTGCGATGAAGTCATTTTTGAATCTTGCGATTGTATCGCTTTTCACTAATCTAAAAAATCTTTGAAATGTTTTGAAATCTTAGAAAATTTTAGAAATCTTGTGAGTATATCGCTTTTGGTAAATAAAATAAAAAAAAAAATTTGTCTTCTGTAAATAAAATATTCAAGGAAATGGTACTTACCTTTTGTGGCTTGTTGTTGTCTCTTGCGAAGTATATGATTTGCTTGAAAATTGAGAAGAAATGAGAAATGAAGTCTTGCGAAATTAATTCTTGATCTGCCTCTTGTATAATGTTGCGCCATACCAACTGTTCTTACCATTTATTGCGAAATATGTCTTTGAGATAATCTCCCATTTTCTTCTTGCGAAATAACCAAATATCTTGCGTAGTAATGAAATACAAAATTCCTGCCTCTAATCAATCTTAATGAATTTTCTTGTGTGAAATAAATGCATCCTGTGGAAATTGGATTTCTCTTGCTTGCTACTCAATTGTCTGCGGGAAAAAGCTTGGTGTATTTTAGCGGGTTTGGACAAACTGGGGTTGAAGAAGAAACATTTCTGCGAAATATTCATTTATTCTGCGATTGTTCGCAAAGTTTAAATTTTGCGATTGTTTACTTCTCTGCGAATTTATTTACTTCGCAAAGTTTGAATTCTGCCGTTGAAACTTCTCTTTGGTTACTTTACTTCTTACTTTACTTCTCCAAATAGTTATCACGTCCCCTTCACGTGAACATCCCCTTTACGTGAACAAATTCCAAGTTGTCTAATCATTTGTTCTTTATTTTTCAAATAGTTAAATGTGTAGGATCATAATATCGCAACGTACAAGACTCGCGGGATTAATAAACGACGCTGTCGCGAGGCAGTCGCAGGAGCTAAAATAAACGACGCAATTAATAACGACCGGCAAAACATAAAGAAGACGAAAGACCTGGCGAGGGTTAAAGAAGTGTCGCGAGAGCGAATGTTTGTGCATCTGCGACACTTCGCGGGACATTCCCGAAAATAAAGGGTAGCTTAGCTGTCATCCACTATGTATTACCCTATATAAAGGGCTAGATGAGTCTGTAATAGGGAGGATCTTTTTAGAATTGTTAGGCAAGTCATTAGGAGAGAGAAAGTTTAAGAGTGTTTTAACTTCTAAGTGTAATTCTATTTTCCTGTGTAAACACTTCATGAATTCAATCAATAAATGTTCTTGATCTTACATCTTCTAATGGATTAATTAGGCAAAATCGAGTAAGGGGTGTAGTGTGGGAAATCCTGCTACTACATATGCGCTAGAAACAGGGACTGTGCAGAGATTGACGTAGAAATTGGAGAAGATTTGGAGAAGATACTCAAGAATTCATTGGAAAAGAAAAATGGCTAGAAGAAGAAATGTACAAGGGCAACCAACGATTGTAAGAAGAAGTGGGAGACTTGCTGGAGAAAGGAGGAATGAAACGGGAGAATCATCAAGGATGAATAGGAGAAATGATGGAGAAGATCAAAATCAGCCACCAATCTCCCCAGTAGTAAACACGGCCGAGGATTATGATAGAGTAAGTGTACATACTTGGAGATCTGATTCTGAAGACGAGAGAGAAGAGGAGCAGCAGTTGGTGAACAATGGACAAGGAGGAGGAGAGCAAGAAATGAATGGAGAAATGAATCTAGGTAACGAAGAAATCGCAGCATTAGAAAGATTGAGACAAACAATACATGAGGAGAGACGGCTAGAGGCAGAGGAACGAGCAAACTTGACAAGACAGAATCATGAATTGAGGATGGAAAATATGAGGTTGCAAAATAGGAGATCTAGAAGTAGCGTGAGATCAAGTTCAAGATCGAATGGAGAAGAAAGAAGGAGAGTTTTACCAACAGAAAGCACCGATGAAGAAACACAAAATCCGAATATAGAGCATGGCGAGAGAAGAGAAGAAATAGAAGATCGTTATATTCCTCAGCCAGAAAATCTTCAAAATGAGCGGAATAGGGAAAATCAAGGAAACATGCAACTCCAAGAATTGAATGACCCAGTGCTTTGAAGGAGAATAATCTTGCATGGGTGAGAAGAATTGAGAAGAAACCGAGAGATCGAAGATGACATTGAGAGACACTACATTGAACAAGCGCGAATAGCTCGCGAAAGAGAAAGAATGAGAGCAGAAATGGAAAATCAAGAGATGGAAGAAGCAATCCGTGAGAATAACCATGACAACCGCGAGAGAAGAAGGGAACAAAATCGTACCAATAGAAATATTAATGAAGAATATGAGAGGGTGCGAGATGATGAGAGCCGAGAGGCAACCAAGAAGAGAGAACAACCGATATAATGGCGTGCGAATTGACGAAAGAAACGAAGAAGAGCGTCGCGAGGAAAGAAGAGGAGAAAATAACGAGCAGGAAGGTCAAAATAGACACGAGCGAAGAAGGAGAGAAGCAGAGCTAAAAAGACCAGTAGAATCAAATTCGAGGCAAATGAACAAATCTTAAGAGAACGGTCGAAATGAGAGGATTCTTGAATAATAGAAGGGAAGGAGGAAGGAGACAGTTAGACGAAGCCATTTGCGAAGCCGCGAAGAATCCCTTCACGCTAGAAGTACAGATGGGAGGAATACCTCCTAAGTGCAATCTACCTGCATTAACCAACATCTTTGATGGAACAACCTGTGCGATACAACATATTAAGGCTTATATGAGATGTATGTTACAATGGGAGAATCATGATGCCATATTGTGCAAATATTTCGCGTCAAGCTTAATAGGAGAAGCACTAAAGTGGTTTGAAAGTCTACCAAGGAACACAATCACATCATTTAACCATTTACAAGCCACATTCCTGGGAGCATACATAAGTAACAACTCTTCACGACCAGGCATTGAAGATGTATTCGGGTTGAAACAAAGGGTTGGCGAGAGCTTAAGGCAGTTGACAATAAGATGGAGAACCATGTGTAGCGAAATGGCAGGACGGGTTGAGGAGAGATATCTCATCCTCTCATTTGTGAATGCTCTCTTCGCGACTAACTTGTTATACATTCAAATTTTTAGAGTCAAAAATACAATCACGATGGCAGAAGCTCAGAATTACGGGAAGAATATATCACCTTAGAAGAAAGACAGAATGAAATGAATTCTTATCCGATCGCGAACACAAACTCGAATGCTGCGAACGCAAGCTTGTTACCTCAGTTCATCAATACAGTGGCGAGCACTTCGCAAGGACAGCAAGCAGGGAAAGCTGATGAGAGACAGCGGAAGATAGTAGCTATGGGAAGCCATGACCAGGAGGAATTTGAACAAGAAAGGAACTACTATAACCATAACAGCAATAATAAGATTCAGAGGCTAGACAATGTGCAAGAAACTTATGGTGGACGAAGGCAATATAACCATGGAGGGCAGAGAAGCCGCAGAATAGTGTGGGAACCAATTAGGATGCCTCCACTGAATGCTAGTGTAGAAAAGATCTGGGAGGCTATACTCGTGATGGAAGAAGTACCAGCACCTTGGAACGCGGGGATGGAACCACCACCAGGCGACAGAAGTCATGAGTTTTGTTCTTACCATCGCTTCCATGGACATCAAACAAACGACTGCAGAAATGTAAAGAGAATTATTCTCAGGATGATTGATCAAGGGAAACTGAATCACTTTCTAAAAGGAGAAGAAAAAGGCCAGACATTACCACCACCACCAGAAATGCACAGAACAGTGTCAGCGAAAGGAAAGGAAACATTTGTGATAGAAATCGGAACGAAAGCCAAAAATTTGAATTGCAACTCTATCGTCCACTCTTATCGCACAATCGAAGATTTTCATGACAATGTGCTCAGTAGAGTCTTTGCGAGAGATGCTGATGATAAAGAAATAATGAGCCTGGCGAGAACGACGCAGATTAGAAAAGTGGCAAAGTGAAGACTATTTCTTTCTCTGCAGATGAAGTGCCAAAAGGAAGAGAAACACATGATAGCCCGTTGGTTGTGAAACTAGAGATTAACCCGAAACCAGTTGATGGAGAAGATGATGAGGCAGAAGCTTGCTGGGGCGATCAACCGAATCTTAATCGACACCGGAAGTTCGGTGAATATTCTCTTCTACCATACTTACAAGACGATGGGAGGAAAAGATGAGGATTTGATCCCCTCTACATACAAGATATATGGCTTTAATGGCACTGCAAACAAACCAAAGGGAGAGGTTCACATGAGAATACCTCTACAAGGATTATCAACTCGATATTTTATTCGTGTGGTTGACGTGGAATCTCCATACAATGCGGCGATTGGGAGGCCATGGCTTCATGAAATCTTGGGAGTCGCGTCAACATATCATCAATGTATTAAATTCCCACATCCAAATGGCATTGGTATTATACAGGGAGATTGGAAGGAGTCGCAACAATGTCATGAAGTAGATGTAGAAAGCTGCGAAGAAAGGAATGCCAAAAGAAAAGGTTGGAAACAACATGTGAGAGATGAGCAGAGAAAGGAAAAATTGATGGTGGATGCCATAGAAGTAAGGACTGAACATACCTCGCGAGGTGAGTGCCTAGAGACAGGCGAATATTATGGTAATAAAGAAGCAAAGGATATGAGGAGCAAAAGGCATAAGAAGTGAATAATCAACAAAAACAGGAGAAAAAGTAGCAATTGAAGTAATGATGTGCGAGAATCTCGCAGCCAAGAGTATATGGGAATTCAATTAAGAAAGAAAAATGAAAATACAGAATTGTGCGAATACTTTGCAAACAAGAATCAACAAATAATGAAACATGAATGATTGAATGATTTAACAAATATGAATAAGTAAAAGAATGGGACGAACCTTTATGGCGTACACCCTAGTTCGCGAATAACATTTCGTAAGAGGCAAATGTAAGACCTAAAGTGCGTCATAATGGGGGTATCTCTCGACATGGCTCAGGGGGAAGGTTACACCGCTCCTGAAGCCTGAGTCATGGAAATTTGGGGCCCATGAAAGCCTATCCGGAAGAGGTACCTTGGATTCCCAAGAATTCATGGGGCTTTATGTTCGCAAGGATATTTAGGCCTGTCATATTGTCGCAACTAAAACATCCTGCAGAGGCAAAAATACTTGGAAAATGATAAGGCAAGATCAATGGGTCATTACATGCGAGTGTAAAGACGTCCTGCGATTTTGTCGCGATGAAAGGTGGCAGGGGAGGACCTCTAATTAGGGAGGTCTGACTTGGAAGACCACACAAAAATGGTAAGGCAAGGTCAATGGGCCATTGCATGAAAATGTAAAGGCGGCTTGCAAACTTGTCGCAACAAGAAAAATTAAAGTGAAGACCGCCAAAAGCATAAGGCGACATTGTCGCAACGATACATTTTAATAACAATGATGACAAATAAGATCTTTCATCCGAAGATCAATAACAGAGGCAAGTATGGGAATGGGGAAAGTGAAATATTGTTATTCATCTTCTGATGAAAGAGTTATACATCAATAATGTTAGCCGATTATATCACAAGAAAGAACTACCCGAGGGGAAAAATCCAAGAAATACACTATAATAAGGATACAGAAATGTACAGATATTACAAGCAGAAAAAGAAAACAAAAAGAGTTATTTCTTTGGCGATTCTTCTTCATCCGATTCTTGATCGATTATTCTCATCGCTGAATTTTCTTCTTCGCCGGCCTCGCTATCGAAACGTCCGAGACAGGCGAGATTCTCGGGAATCTTTTCAAGGAGACAGGATATGAATGCGAGAGGGATATTGTGATCCTTACAAACATACTCCATGCCTCCATTGCGAAAAACGAACAAAGCATCATTGCTAAAATTCTCCATTTGTCGTTAGAAATTGTTTCTTCAACCTGGAATATCTATTCTCGCGAAGGGAGAGATTCTTTCGAAGTTGTTCTTTTTCGGTTTCGAAGTTCTTCAATTCTCATTTGGAAAATTCGCCCGAGTTGTTCTTTCTCTCAGATTCAAGCTCTCTAATTCTAAACTGAAGCCTCTTCTCGATTCTGCAAATAAGTAACAACAAGTTAATAATTTACAAGCAATATTACGAAGTAAGAGGTAGTAAGGTGTAATAAATAACCTTCTCTATCGGATATCATATCTTTAATCAAGGAAGTATGCTCGGCGTGAAGACTAACATCAACACCTAGGTTATTCTGGCATTATCTAAAACTTTCGCAGCCCAGGCGAATTCATCGTCACTATTTATAACAAGGAGGGAACGAATTTGATCTTCTCGCTCACTAAGCAAGGAATTCGCGAAGCAATTCATCCCGTTCAATTTGTAGTTCAAGGAGAGATTTTTGAAATGTTGCTAATGCCTCATGTGCACCATTGTTAGCAATCCGATCTTTATCATCTATAAGGTCACTAATTTTCTTCCTCAAAATTTTGATTTCTTTATTGGACTCGAGAAACATTCGTTTAAATTGGTTGGACACTTAAACCAGATCTATGTTCAATTTCTAAAAGACGATATTTGGTCTGAAGTTCATTTAATGAAAGGGAGTTAATTTTGTTTGATGAACTACTTAAAGAGTTGTTGAGGTGAGCGAGAAGAAGGTTATTATCCATAGGATCAGGAAATGTATGGAGAAGAATAGCCTCATCGGAGAGATTATATACATCTGCGAAAGTAATAAGTTAGGTAGCAATAGGCGACCGTTAAAATAAAAATAGTAAAAGGAGGTAAAATTTTATACCATAAAGTTGCTGATTAGCGTTTTGAAGAGTGGACACCTTATCCCTTTGGGAGTTAAGTTCGGTGTTTAACTTTTGAATTCTCTCGTCTTTATCGCGAGATGACGCAGCTTCGGTCTCTAATTCTTGAATCTTCTTGCTCAATTGCAAATTCTTCTTTTCAAGATTGTTGCGTCTTCTCTCAAGGTCTGAGGCAACTACAAAGGAAGTTCTTCCAACCTATAAAAGAAGATAGAAAAATCATTAAAACATATATATATACTTAAACAATTTAAAAGTTAGCAGGAAGTATGACTGTACACATACCGAGAGACCCAAGTGCATTCAAAAGGTCGGGAGACACAACTCTAGAGACTCCATGGAATGAATTATTGCCTTCCGTAAAGCGACATTACACACGTTTGCGAGAGCCCCGCAAAGAGAAGCTAGGGGAGCATCTCCCATTCCTTGGACTTGATGCGAGAAGATGCTAGATAACTGATCCATGGAAGAACTGGTCGATGGAATCTTCTTGGCGAGAGAAGGATTCGAGTCATGGTTATCCTCGTCAGAAGATTCAGAGCTTGAGCTAAGGCGAGAAGAGGATTGAACTTTTCGCTTCTTAGTTAAGGGGGCAGAGGATTTACCCTTGCGAGCGACAGTTTTACCCTTACTTTTAACCTTCGCAGCAATAGTTTCTTCAACTCCAACCTTCGCATACACGTAAAGATAAGAAACGGAGGCAACAATACTGTTTTAAATAAGAAGAAAGGAAGTGATTCTTACTTCACTCGTAAGCGATCGAAGCAATGTCAGAGTATCCTCCGACGGATCCTTTTTGTAGCTTCTTCTCAACCTGGCTATCTGAAAGAGTTCACAAGCTCAGCAATTATAGAAAGAAAGTTGCAAAAGCAAAATTTGAAGTCGGAAACATACCTCTTTCTTCTTCTCAGGCCATTTGAATTCCCAAGGATGATATCCTGCGAGATTCGCAGGAAGAATATGCGAGCCCGCGATGTAAGGACCATTTAAGATCAAGGGTACGACCCACCATTTCTCATCTTTGGAATGACGAGGAGAGGTATTATTGCAGGTGCCAATCAATGTCTTGCATGAGTAATTTATCTTCGAGAGACATTATCCTTTTTCTTCGTGCGAACGCCCCGTTGCCCGAGATCTCGCATTCACCATAGTTATCACCGAGTAATTTTCGAAAAAAATTTCCACGGTGTATTTCTCCATGACTATTTCCAAGTCTGCGAATTTGGGATTTAAGCGGTGTTAGGATATAAAGATCCTTTGCACGCACCGCGGTTCGCGAACTCAAGCATCAGGCGAATACAATCGCCACTTAATTGATAAACAGCCGAGAGAATTTTTCATGGGCCAAGATTTCATAAAATAGAGGCATCTCGAGGATTGTACAAGGGAATGGGAAGTCCCGCGAGAAGCCGACCTAGCGAGACTATAATCTTTTGATCATCACATTGATGATCGAGAAAACAAATTTGCGAAAGAATAGATGAAGGTTCTCGATTAGGAATGGTTGATAGAGTAAAACCCTTCTCAAGCAGCTTTTGTTGAACTTCTTCAAAAGAAGTTTTGTATGCACGACTGATGACAGCCATTTATCAGTATGGGAATGGAAGGGAGATTGGAGATTAAGATCAACGCTAGAAAGGATGAAGAAAAGATCTCATAGAGCGGGAGCGCAAATTGCGGAAGGAGAGAGTCAAAGAAAGGTTGCGGAGAGAAACTAAAGAATGAAAAGGAGGGGAAAAGAAAACTATATATAGGGAAAAAGATCCTCGAGAAAAACGAGGTCATTTAATGCGAAGAGACATGAATGGTCAAGAATAAGCGGTTGAAAGAGACGTGTCGGGGAAAGACATTAATAATCAAAATCCGTGTAAAAGTACAAAAGCTGAAACGGATAAAGATAAGCGATCGCGGCAAGAATATTATAAAAACTTTTATGATACTCCTCCCCTCGCAGGGGGAGAAGTATGAGGAGTGATGGGAGACGATACTTCGTATATATCTCAAAGAAGCTTCGAACTTCGCAAAAGAATAGAGGCAAGCACGTACTTTTCAAGTCCAGTATTCTTCTGCTCGTTCCTTCATCAACAAAAATCAAAGATTGCTACCACGACAGATTTTTCCTTAAAGATCGCTCTTCAAGCAATATTTAAGGAAAAAGAGGCAAGATGTAGGATCATAATATCGCAACGTACAAGACTCGCGGGATTAATAAACGACGCAATTAATAACGACCGGCAAAACATAAAGAAGACGAAAGACCTGGCGAGGGTTAAAGAAGTGTCGCGAGAGCGAATGTTTGTGCATCTGCGACACTTCGCGGGACATTCCCGAAAATAAAGGGTAGCTTATTTTGTCATCCACTATGTATTACCCTATATAAAGGGCTAGATGAGTCTGTAATAGGGAGGATCTTTTTAGAATTGTTAGGCAAGTCATTAGGAGAGAGAAAGTTTAAGAGTGTTTTAACTTCTAAGTGTAATTCTATTTTCCTGTGTAAACACTTCATGAATTCAATCAATAAATGTTCTTGATCTTACATCTTCTAATGGATTAATTAGGCAAAATCGAGTAAGGGGTGTAGTGTGGGAAATCCTGCTACTACAAAATGCTTCACAGTTGCTGGTATCTTTCTCATACGTAGTTTGGCATCTTTCTCTTTAATTAATTGATCAATATTTATTTCGCTGGCGTTGTTGGTGTCTTGATAAGTAATGATGGTAACTTTCCTTAGCTGGACTTAACTTCCTTTGTCGTTATCTGGGAATTGTTGATGATGTCCTTGCGTCATTAGGCTCCTCATTTCTCCGCGGAAATGATTCTTCTTCACCAGTGATATAATTAATTGCCATTAAGCTCTCTTCTTTAATGTGAATATTTTCCGTAATCTCTTGTCTCTGTCCTTTTTTGCTCACTTAAAGATCTTTAATTCTTGGACCAAGTCATATAGCTTATTATCTCTCTTGATGTTATAAGAGTACTGTTTAATCCTGCGAAGTAAACACCATTTTACTCTCTTTTTTTTTTTTTTTTTTTTTTTTTTTTTGATCGGTACCATTTTACTCTTATTATCCATTACTTTCTTTAAATACGTGGCTAGTAAAATGAGATTCTTATTTTGCTAATATTTAATTTTTCTGCTGTTGTGAAATGGATGATGAGCTTCACAATACCCTTGTTGATTTGCTAACGTTCTACCATGCTCCCTTGAATATTTGAAAATGAATTGCTTTTCAACTTTCATATGAATAATAAAATCTTCACACTGTTGTTAATCTTCGCAGGACGTTTATTTCACAGTCTTCGCAGAAAAGCTTCGCAACAATTCTTTGTAAACTAATCATGAAAGAAACCACAAATTATCTTGAGATGGATTTTAGAATGACTGTTGGTTTTATGAACGGCAATGAAGACCGTGACGCTGTTTTGCGTTTCCTTCGCAACATTTTTTACCCGGTTGATGTACGTCACCAATCCGCTTTTCTTTATTTTTACCCGGTTTACATCGTTGCTTGCGGCTCTTGAATTTATTTATCGTCATTGGAATGATTGTAGTAATCATTAACTTCGCAGTTGCGTTTCGCGAGTGATAAATGAGATCCGCTTGACTATGTTTGATTAATTCGCAAGTTGAAAATGCTTTAGTTAAATAAACTCCTAGAGTCCTTCTCAAGTCGAGAATGAGTTTCCACCGATAAGGAATCCTCCCTTCTTCGCACGTTCTTTAACAATTTGCCTCTGTGAAGAGAACTAACTGTAATATGCTGTTTGCTTTTCTTACAAGTTGGACTACTTCACCAGGTTTTCCCTTCTTTTCGACGAACTTCGAGCATCTTTTTCTTCGCAAATGAAATGGTTTTCTTTGCAAATCGAAGGTATGGTGTATTTTCCCTTTCCTCATTGATGGCTAGAATTTAGTCGTTGCTTCCTCCAGTGACGCTTCGGCGAAATAAGCTTTGACTTCTCTTCTTTCTTTGGATTAATAGCACAGTTGACCTTTACTGGAAATAAAATCCTTTTGTATCTCTTGCTTTGGCGAGAATAATCATTCAATCCAACGAGTTTTGTTTAAAAATTCCCGATCTGAAAAATTGAACACAAAATAAGAAAAATATGAAAGAGATTTGTCCTTTTTATTGAGAAATTTTTCTGCTGGAGGCGTGTTTGGTTCTGCTTTGCGTTGATTTTGTCGTAATTGATTTATTCCCTAAATCTGTTCCTGCTTCATCATCTTGAATATTGCTGCTACTTATCTCCTGAAAGTGTATATTCCTCCTAAACCTCCTTGTTTTCTCTTGAAATATATGGATCCAGTTTAACTCATCATCAACCGTAGCTAATTTCTTTGAATCTTCTTGAAATCAACAAGTTGTTCCCTGTTTCTAGCGCATATGTAGTTGCAGGATTTCCCACACTACACCCCTCACTATATCTTGATAATAATTTCTAGATCTAAACTTATTAATCACCTAAATTTCAAAATATAAGTGTTAGAAATTTAAATAGACACATAAGATTTTTTACGTGGTTCGATCAATGTGATCTACATCCACGATTCTTCACTATGATTGTTGAGGTTACATTAGTGTTACATTTAGAATCACCATTAATGGATATTTTCTAGAGCTCTAGATCTAATTATTTGGGGAAGAAGATGATAAAGAAAAATAATATCTCTCTCTCTCTAAAATGTGTCTCTCCCTTTTACAAAAAAATCTATCTCTCCAAAATTATCCCCCCTTTTCTCTCTCCTGCTCTCCTCTTTATATAGGTGTTTACATAGTGGATGACAGCTCACATACAGCTCATATTCTCGCGAGCTCTTTGATAATTTCGCAGGCTCTTGCTACCTTCTCGCGAGACATTCTCGCAAGTCTTGCTACATTCTCGCGAGTTATGGAAAATAATGAATCTCGCAAGCTCATCTCGCAAGTTAAGGAAATAATTGAATCTCTCACGCTAAGAAAATATGTTGTGCGATATTTGAATCCTACACAACTCTAGTTGCTTCCCTTGCCCAATCTCGCGACCGAGCCAGGAGGAGGTTAAACTACCTTAATCATCTTAAAGATATCCAGAGTAGAAATCAACAGAAAGCACTTCTTCGTCAATTTCATCCCAAAGCGAAGTTTGCGTGAATGAAATTTTACTTTCTAAATCCCTTGACCCTCGTCTCTGTTGAACCTTTGGAAGTTGAAGATGATGAAATACCCAACTCTCCTGATAGTGATTATTATTATGATAGCTGCGAAGATCTCGCTAATAATGAAGTTATCAATAATGATCCAAGCGAAAAAATCTCTGATGAAAACCCTTCAACCGGCGAGGGTGAAGCTGACAAGATTGTTGAAGAATCTTTACCATCTCCTTCAGCTGAGAATATTGATATAGAGAATTAAATTTCTTTGTAATCTTGTTGAACTTTTCTTTTTGATTGCAAAAGATTAAATCCGGTGTTGGATGAATTAGTTTCTCTTTCTTTCTTATTATAAGAACTCATTTCGCCACCTTATCAAGCAATTCCTTTATTTTCCATTTAGTCTTTTGTTGTAATCTTTCTCGCGAAGAAAAGATCTCGATTGCCTATATTCAAAATGTTTAAAGATCTTTCTTGAATGCTGTTATTGCGACAAGATCGCAGGACGTCTTTACATTTTCATGTAATGACCCATTGGTCTTGCCTTATCATTATTTGTGTGGTCTTATTTTGCCTTCCTAAGTAAAGGTCTTATTTTGCCACCCCTCACTGCGACAAGATCGCAGGACGTCTTTACATTTTCATGTAATGACCCATTGACCTTGTCTTATCATTTTTTAAGTATTTTTGCCTCTGCAGGACATTATATTTGCGACAATATGACAGGTTTAAACGTTCTTGCGACCATAAAATCCCGTGACATTGTCGTCTTTGCGACGAAATCTCAGGATGTTCTTACACTTTCATGTAAAAACCCATTGATCTCGCCTTACCCTTGCGTTAGTATTATTGCCTCTGCAGGATCATTGCACAAATATGACAAGCCTAAATTCTCTTGCGAAAATAAAGCCTCGTGACATTTGCGTCTTTTGACACTTATCAGCTCCCTAATGGAGGGTGCCGCCCTATCTTCTCCTGGTTGCCCCTTCAAGGAGGCGTACATCGGCCATACAAGACTAGCTCCTCCCATCCGGTCTTAACGGCAAGCGAGTTGTTTTGTGACCTCTTATCCCTTATACCTATAGGGTTTATGGTTACGAGACTGCACCCTAAGTGGAGTTTTCTTCGGGCCGAGTGCAGCATGTGCCAAGACTTGTCAAGAGTGGTAAGGAAGTTCCATGCTCCCCGCACTCTTGACTCAACCGTGTACCTCGACGCCTTGGTCATACACTGACTCCTTGGAAGAGACCCTCGGGCGTCCAACCAGGGTATAACCTTATATATATAGTTGGAAATCCAAGGTATCTCCCCGGATAGGCTTTCATGGGCCCCAAATCTCCATGACTCAGGTTGCAGGAGCGGTGTAACCTTTCCCCTGAGTCATGTCAAGAGATACCCCCTTATATGACGCACTTTAGGTCTTACATTTGCCTCTTGCGAAATATCATTCGCGAACTAAGGTGTACGCCATAAAGGTTCGTCCCATTCACTCACTCATTCATATTTGTTAATTCATTCAAGCATTCATTCTGCTTGCGAAGCTATCGCACAATCTTGCTGTATTTCCTTTGATCCCGCAATCTATCTGTTGCAAAAACATTATATCACAGATTCATTCCATTTCTCCCATCTTCTATGGGTAATATTTCTTAAGATATAACCTATTCCATGGCTTATTTAGTTTTTGCCCTACATCTTTGCCTTCAGGATCCATTAATCTATATGCCCCTGTTCCAACTATCTCCTTGATGATATAAGGTCCATCCCATTTTCTTGCCAACTTGCCACCATTTTCTCGCTGATATATAGGTGTTTCTCGCAGCACCAAGTCACCCAATTTGAAATTCACGTATCTTGACACGCTTGTTATATTCTCTGGCCAATCTTTGATAATTCTCCATATGTTGTAGTGCTTTCTCTCTTTTTCTTCTAGTTCATCTAACTTGATTAAGATGTTACCCGTGACCGAGATTTTTCTCCCAAGCTTCTTTCTTTGTAGTTGGAATTTTAACTTCTGTCGGGAGTACAACTTCAACTCCATATGTTAAACAAAAAAGGGGACATGCCTGTAGCTTCTCTTCTAGTTGTATTATAAGCCCATACCGCATTGGGTACTTGTTCGCACCATCCTTTATTGTATCCTTCTAACTTTTTCTTCAATATGTCTGCGATTGTTTTATTTGTCGCTTCATTTCGACCATTAGCCTGCGGGTATAGAGGAGTTGATTTCCGCATCGTATCTCGAAATGCATTGAGTAGCAATTCTATATTTTTCCTTCGAATCGCTTCCCATTGTCAGGATACCAACTGTGCTGGAATCCCAAATCTGCATATAATGTTCTCAAATATGAAAGTAAAAACATCCTTATCGCGAATATGTTGTACCGCTTTCACCTCTGCCCATTTTGTGAAATAACTGTAGCGACGATTAAATATCTTCTCTGTCCCGTTCCTGGTAAAAATGGTCCTACAATGTCTAAACCCCATTTTCCAAATGGCCAGACACTTGTTGAAGAATTTAACGGAGCTCCTGGTGCATGTATTTTCTTCCCATGCCTTTGGCAATCCTCGCAACGCCTTGACACTTGTTTCGCGTCCTCATGCATATATGGCCAATAATAACCCTGCATTTTTGCTTTATATGCTAAAGATCTTCCACCGCTGTGATTACCAGCATCCCCACTATGCAACATCTTCAATATGATTTCCCCTTCCTTTCTTGTTAAACATCTAAGTGAAGGCCCGTTAAAAGATCGTCGGTATAGCACTCCATCTCTTAATTCATAATTTGTTGCACGGCTTTTTAATTTGTGTGTCTCCAATCTATTTCTTGGTGTCTCTCCTGTCAGCAAATATGCATGAAGCTCTGCTCTCCAATCTTCTTCGCAGAGTGTTTGTGTTCCGTCTTCTACTACCATTACATCGGTTTCTTGTTCTTCTTCTTTGTCAATTGACGGCATCAAAAGTGTTTGTATTTTAATATTTCTCGCAACCGGATCTGTCATCATACTTGATATAAAGGCAAAAGCGTCTGCGAGCCTATTATTTCTCCTTGATATATGTCTCCACTTTATTCTTGGTATCTGCGTCGACAACTCGTCAACAAGTTTCTTATATTTTTGCAAAGACAATTCGTTTATGGAATATTCTTCTTTTATCTGGCGAATTGCCAATTGTGAATCACTAGTAATCCTTACATTCTCGACTTCATTTCTATTGCAAATCGCAAAGCATGTATTATAGCTTCATATTCTGTTTCATTATTTGTTGATGCAAACTCCAATCGAAAGAAAGAGCTATTTTATTACCCCCTCGGCGATATCACAACAATTCCTATTCCATTTCCTTCTCCATTCGATGACCCATCTACTAATATTTCCCATCTATTTGGTTCCGTTAACAAATCTTTCGGATCTCCATGTTCTTCCTCTACATCCATCATTTCTTCTTTGATTCATCCTCTTCCAAAGGAAATTCTGCTAGAAAGTCTGCGACAACTTTGTGATTTTGGCGAAGATATTATTTCATATTTGAGTTTGCAATGACTTATTTGAGCATTCCATCTCTCAACTCTTCCCGACCTCTTTGAATTCTTCATCACTGATTCTATTGGTACTTTTGTCACCACCTTGACAACATGCGCTTGAAAATATATACGAAGCTTAAATGTTGCATAAACTAATGCCAAGATTAGTTTTTCAATTTTGAGTAATTCCTTTCTGCAAGTGTTGAAAGTTTTCTTGATGTAATAAATTGGTTTTTCTACTCCTGCGTCCACTCGTAGTAACATCGCACTTAATGCATGCGAGGTTGTCGCAAGATAGATCAACAATTCTTCTCCTTCTTCTGCTTTTTGCAAAATTGATATATCCATTAAATGTTCCTTTATTCCTTGCAAGGCTTTCTCGCACTCATCTGTCCATTTAAACTTCGATCCCTTTCTAAGGATATTGAAAAAGTACTTGCATTTGTCAGATGATCACGAGATGAACCTCCCTAGCGAAGCTAACAACCCATTTAACTTTTGAACATCTTTTAATGTCGCCGGTGTTGGCATATCGCGAACTGCTTGTACTTTTTCCGGGTCGACTTGAATTCCTTCTTTGGATACAATGTACCCTAAAAATTTTCCAGAGGCGACTCCAAAGGTGCATTTTTCTGGGTTTACTTTGATATTAAATTGCCTCATTTGTTCAAAAATTTCTTTCAAATCCTGTACATGGTCTTTTGCTTTTCTACTTTTTATTAACATATCATCTACGTATACCTCCAATGTTTTGTGTATCCATTTCGCGAACACCTTCTCCACCATCCTTTGGTATGTCGCACCGGCATTTCGCAGACCAAACGGCATTTTTGTATAACAGTACAATCCTCTTGGAGCAAAGAAAGCAGTATGTTCTTGGTCTTCTTCGGCGAGAGGAATTTGATTGTAACCCTTATATCCATCAAGAGATGATATCCTTTCGTTTTCCTTGCTTCAACCAATTGCGGAATATCCGGTAATGGGAAACTATCTTTAGGACAAGCTTTATTTAGATCAGTAAAGTCTATACAAATTCTTATTCCTTTTTTCTTCTTTGGGACTATAACCATATTTGCTATCCATTCGGGATATTTTGCTTGTCTAATAATTCCCACGTCCAACATTTTTCGCAATTCTTCTTCTATTTGAGGATGATATCTTTGTCGCGATCTTTCTAATTCTTTGTTTAAATGGTTTTACATTCTTGTCAATTTCCAATTTATGGCAAGCCAGCGATGGATCTATACCAGGCATTTCATCCATATCCCATGCGAAAATATCTTTGTAATCTCGCATGAACTCAACAGTTCTCCTTTCTTCATCCGCTTCCATTTTAGTCCCAATTTTTAAGATTTTAGGCTCCTCTTCGGTTCCAACATTCACTTCTTTTGTTTGTTCTACTGCGACATAACTAGACTTCGGTTCTCCCATAGGAGTTGGTCCTCTCATTTCCTTCGCGAACTCACTCCCTTTTCCCATGATTTCGCAGGTATTCCTTTTCCTCTTTTGCTCTTATCATGTAAATTCTAAATTCTTCTTCTTTCTTAGCTGCTTTTATCATCTTCCTGCGATCTTTTCGCTTATTCACTTGCCCTTCATAATGCTTTACCTCGATTTGATGATATATTCTTCCTTTATCAATATCTCCTCTGATCTCACCAATTCCACTCGGCATAGGAAATTTGATGCACTGATGGAGTGTTGACGCTACCGCCTTAATTGCATGTACCCAAGGTCTCCCTAACAATATGTGGTACGGCGATTCCATATCCACTACGCTTAATGTTACTTGTGTTTCAATTTCTCCGAGTAAAATTCGTAATTTTATCTCCCCTTTAGGTACTGTTATAGATTTTCCAAAACCATGAATATAATATCTTGGAGAACTCATTTCTTCATCTTTATATCCTAATTTTTTGTAGGTATGGTAAAACATGATACTCACCAAACTCCATGTATCCACCAAAGTTCTATTTATTTCCCATTCTTCCGCTGCTTTTGCCGATTCTTCTCTTTTTCTGCTTGCATTTATCGTGATCACTAGTGGAGATATATGATTCAAATTTTCTCTAGGTACTTCTGCGGTTGTGAATGTTATTTTTACGCTTTTCCCATTCCTTCAAAGACGATGTCTTCTCCTCATCTATAATCTTCTTTCCTTCAAAATCTCGTTTATGTATCCTTCCTCTAATATTTTCGTGGAATTCATTAACCATTGCTTTTGTAATTGAATTGTATTCCATATCTTCATTATGTTCCTTGCTTCTTAACTCCTCTATCTCATCTGATTTAACATTTTCCTTTCTCATTTTCTTGATTTAAACGATTTTAATTGTACTCTTCGATCCTCAACCTTGTTCAATCCCTGTTTCTAGCGCATATGTAGTTGCAGGAAAACCTACACTACACCCCTCACTCGAATTTGCTTAATCAATCCATTTGAAGATGAATAATAATGTGTTTTATTAATTGTTTTCTTGAAAGGTTTACAAAGAAATGTAGAACAGAGCTAAAGAAATTACAATCACTCTTGATTTTCTCTCTCCTAATGACTTGCTTAACAATTCAAAAAAGACCTCCCCTACAACAGACTTACTCGACCCTTTATATAGGGTATTACATAGTGGATGACAGCTAAGCTGTCCTTTATTTTCGGAATCGACTCGCGAATCCTCGCGAATGTGTAACTGCTTGTCCTCGCGACACTCCTAAATCTCGCCAAGTCTTCACACTTTCCTCATGTTCCGACTGTCGTCATCTATTACGTCATTTATTTACCTCCATGCGACTCCTTCGCGACGCAGTCGTTTATTAATCTCGCGAAGTATTGGAATTGTGATATTCTGATCCTACAGGAAAACTTCTTAAAATCATATCCAAATTTTTTCAAAAAGAAAATAAATGAGCTAGGGAGAAGGATTTCTCTTCTTGATCTATTGTTGATAAAGATCCTTTCAATCTTGCACTGTGGTGTTGTTTTGAACGAGTATCCTGTATCTTTCTTCTCTCCGCTTTCTTCAAGTTTTGGTGATATTTATTGTCTGAAAATGTAAAATTCTTTCTGAAACTTTAAATTTTTCCCTGAAGCTTTTAGATGCAGTTAATTTCTTTGAATCTCCTTCAATTTATTAAGTAGCTGCCCCTCCCTGTTTCTAGCGCCATTATGTAGTTGCAGGAAATCCCACAACACACCCCATGTAATATTTTCTAGATCTAAATCTATTTCATAATCAAAATAAAGATTAAAGTGCTAGAATATAAATGGAGACACAAGATTTACGTGGTTCGATCAATGTGATCTACATCCACGGGGTTAGGGTTCTTCACTATGATTATTAAAATTACATAAGTATTACATTTAGAATCTCCATTAATGGATATTTAGTAGAGCTCTAGATCTAGTTTTTTGGGGAAGAAGATGATAAAGAAATTAATGTCTCTCTCTACAAAATTGTGTCTCTCCCTTTTACAAAATGTGTATCCTCCTCTTTCTCTCTCCTGCCTTTTTCTTTATATAGGTGTTTACATAGTGGATGACAGCTCACATAAAGCTCATATTTCCCCTATTTTAGGATCCCGTGCTATGTTCTCTCAAGCTCTCCTTATAATTTCGCAGGTTCTCCCTCTCTCTATAATTTCGCAAGCTCTGCTACATTCTCTCAAGCTAAGAAAATAATTAAATCTCGCACACTAATAAAATGTGTTGTGCGATATTTGGATCCTACAGTCTCCATATGATAGATTTACGCACGCATAAAATGAAAGATTGATAATATATTGATTAACCATATTGCAAAAAAAGAATTTTTTTTTAATATGTGCAGAAAGGAACAAAAAAGGTAAAACTTGCATTTGAAGATTCAAGAAATTTGCAGTAAAAGATTACAAAGATTGGAGATTAAAAGAATGAATGTACAGATATTACAAAAAGAGAAAGGTGGAAACAAAACTATTTCTTGTTTGACTCCTCTTCTTCATCATCTTCATCAAATCCGTCTTCTTCTTCACCTCCATCAGATTCCTCTTCTTCACTAGCATCACTGTCAGAAATATCCAGAGGAGGTGCATTCTTGGGTATTTCTTCTAAGATGCAAGGATATTTAGAATGAGGGATGTTATTGTCGTCGCAGACCGTCTTAATAGTCTGATTGCGAAAAAGAATAGCGTCATTCTTAAAGTTTGCAACAATAATCTTTAGTTGACTCTTCAGTCTAGAGCATTTATCATTGCGAGAAGAAAGATCCTTTGCGAGCTGCTCCTTTTCAGACTCAAGTTCTTCAATTCTTTTGAGAAACCTCCCTTCAGCCTCTGCGAACATATAACAATGAGTCAATAACTTGATAATAATTTATGAAAGACGAACAATTAATAAAGAAGAACAATTAACAACCTTCTCTGTCAGAAATTATATCCCTAACCAAAGCCGTGTGCTCAGCTTGAAGACTAACATTTACACCTAAGTTATTTCTGGCGTCATCTAGAACTTTCGCAGCCCAAGCGAATTCATCATCATTATTTATGATAAGAAGGGAGCGAATTTGACTCTCTCTTTCGCTAAGTATAGCATTTCTGCGGTTAGAATCATCTCGTTCAATTTGAATCTCAAGAAGAGTTTTTTGGAATTTCGCTAACGCTTGAGCACCTTGACTAGCGATGCGATCTTTATCATCTATGAGATCACTGATTTTGGTTCTTAAAGTATTGATTTTCTCTTTAGAGTTAAGATAGAAACGTTTAAATTTGTTGGCTAAGCCCAAGCTGGATCTATGGTCAATTTCGAAGAGGCGAAGTTTGGATCTGAGTTCATTTATGGGAAGAGATTTAATCTTGTCATTTGAAAAACTATTCAAAGAATTATTAAGTTGTTCAAGAAGGGTATTATTATCCATAGAATTGGGGAATGTATGAAGGAGAATGGCTTCATCAGAAAGATCATAGACGTCTGCGAAAATGATAAGTTAGATGAGGGAGGATAATGAGAAAATAAAATAAAGGAAAAATGAAAAGTTTTATACCATAAAGTTGCTTATTGGCATCCTGAAGACTAGATATTTTGTCCTTTTGAGAAGAAGAATCAGTTTCTAATTGTTTGTTCTTCTCGCGAAGATCAACAACTTCAGCTTCCAGTTCTTCGTTTCTCTTGCGAAGTTAAAGATTCTTCTTTTCAATAATACCACGTCTCTTTTCTAAATCTGAGGCAACAACGAAAGAAGCTTTCCCATTCTACAAAGGAAAATAAAGAAATTGTCAAGATATAGTATAACTTTAAATCATAATTATGAAGAAAAGGAGAAATGAAGGCATACCAAGATACCAAGAGAATTCAGAAAGCTAGGAGTCACTGATCTGGAGACCCCATGAAGAGAATCACCACAATCTAGTAAAGGGGCATCATAGATGTTCGCAAGAGCTCTGCATGTATCAGTGATATGATCATCCCCGATCCCTTGCATGGAGTCAGAGAAGATACTAGACAATTGTGCCAATGAAGATTAAGGCGGAAAATCTTCTCTTGCGAAAGAACCATCAATGTCATTATCATCATCATCAGAACTTTCACCAGATTGAAGATTTGAAGGAGAAGGAGAATGAACTTTTCGCTTCTTTGAAGGTGGGACAGCAGATTTCTCCTTGCGAAGAGAACCTTTACCTTTGCCTTTGGTCCTCGCAACCTTAGATCCTTCTTCTTCTTCAACAACTACAACACCAACCTTCGCACACAAATGAAGATAAGAAACAGAGGCAACAATATTGTTAAAAGTATAAAAGATGTTTCTTACTTCATCTGTGATGGAGCGTAGAGAAGATAAAGTGCTAGCCTTCCTAGTCTTATTATATCTCGATCTCAGCTTTTTAACCTAAAATTTTCGCAAGAATTAGAGAACAAAAAAGTAACAACAAATGAAAGATCATGAAGTGAGAAAGATTTGAATACATACCTCTTTCGCTTTCTCGGGCCAATTAAATACCCAAGGTTGATAAGTAGCGAGATTCGCAGGAAGCACATTCGAACCTGAAATATAAGGTCCCTTCAAAACCAGTGGAAAGACGCACCATCTGTCATCTTTAAAGTGACGAGGAATATTATTCTTGCCAGAATGCCAATCAATGTCCTGCATAAGTATTCTATCGCTGGCAAAATTTTCTTTCCTCTTCAAACGAGCACCCCAGCGAGTTTTATCATTTTTCATGTTTATTACTTCGTAATTTTCAAAGAAGCTCTCTATTGTGTATTTTTCGGCGAATATTTCTAAATCCTCAAATTCAGGATCCTTGACTTCTTTTGGATAAAGAGATCCTTTACCATCACCGCGGTTGGCGAATTCAAGCATTAAGAGAATGCAGTCCCCACTCAATTGGTAGATGGCTCGCGAGAATTTCGCATGAGCAAGAATTTCGTAAAACAAGGGAAGGTTAGGATCATAGAGAGGAATGGGAAGGCCAACGAGAATCTGACCATGCGAAACTATGATTTCTTTATCATCACAATGATAATCAGAAAACAGTTTAACAGAAAGAATGGATTTAGCCCCTTGATCGGGAATGGTGGTTAATGTAAAACCTCTCCCTTCGAGATCTTTCTGAATCCCTTCAAGAGAAGTTTCGTATTTACGACCAACTGGAGCCATTTTCAGTATGGGAATGAAGAAGAAATTAAAGATCAAAAGAAGTGAAAACAAGAAAATTTACAGCAGCAGGAGCGGAATTTACGGAGAAACAGTGAAGAAAAGTTGCAGAAAAGATAAGAAGGAAACTAAAAAAGAAGAAGAGAAGAATGAGAAGAATATATATAGAGAGAAGAATTCTTGAGAAGATAAGCATATTTAATGCGAAGAGTAGACGTGCACGGTTGAGAAATAGCGGTTGAAAAGGACGTGTCAAGAAATGGATGGAAGGAGAGATACGTGTAATAAATTCTGCGTAAAAGTACAAAATCATGTCAATATAGAAGAATATGGAAAAATAAACGGCTGCGGCATTTTGAAGTACTAATTCCCATGACTTTCTCTCCTTCGCAGAGAAGACATGAGAAGAGGCAAGATGCAGGATCAGAATATTGCAACATCAATACCTTTGTGAAATCTTTATACAATACACTGCGAAGATATCGCAGATTGGTTACAGAAATGACGCAACAGATGACGATAGCCTAAACACGAGAAAGTTGTAGAGATCTAGCGATATTTAGGAGTGTTGCGAAATCTAACACTTGTATACTTGCGAGAATATCGCAAGTCAGATCCTAAAATAAAGGACAGCTTAGCTGTCACCCACCATGTAATATCCTATATAAAGAGTCGAACAGGCTTAAGACGAAGAGAGATCTTTTTAGAGTGGAGAGAAAGTTTTGAGGAGAGAGAAAGTCTAGAACAATAGTTGTATTCTTGATTTCATTTCCTCTTTGTAAAATTCTTTAACTCAATTAATAAAAAGTGTGATTGTTGATCTTAAAGATGGGTTGATTATTATGAATTCTTGTGAGGGATGTATTGTAGGATTTCCTGCAACTACACTAAAAATACTGCAATTATCTAGTTTCCCACCAACGGTACTCGTAGAGCTTCTTGATCCCACAGAAGTCTTTAAACGAGCAGTCGTAAGAGATTTCGCCTAATTAGGGTACTTTCCTCTCCGGATAGACGGCTCCACCAGAAACAACAAGAATATGAAGTTTGCATGGCTCTTAGGATAGTTTGCTAGAAATGCAAACTTAGATATTTATAGACCAGAGAAGTTTGGACATCAAGGAATTTCCAAAACCGAAAGTATACTCAAGATATGCTATAAACTCCCATTCGGTTTTCCTAATTCCAATAAATGTTGTGTCCAATATTTTCGAAATCTCTCAATAGAAAATCTCCAATTAGTAAATGCACATTACTAATTTTTATTCTCTAGAGATATGCATTTAATTGCTGGTAATTAAAGCATATAAAAACTAACAACCATAATTAAAAGATTCTTAATTTATTTCGAACATGATCTCCTTGAGTAATTAGGAATATCTTTGAACAATAAAAGATAAGAGTTATTGTACGTGTTCAAAGAATGTTGACATCTTCTTCATGTAAATTCTCTTTCATATTTACATTCTTGGAATCGATTGTACCACACTTTTAAACAAGTTTAGAATTGGTTCATCTGTATTCCAAGATTACTATGTGATTGATCAAACTTATCAAAACACATTCATGGGTTCAATTGGTTCTACCAAACACAAAGATCGGTTATACCTTACTTATGGAAATACTTGTGATTACTCACACAAGTTACCAGGACCGGTTACATCAGTTACCAGGATCGGTTACATCAGTTACCAGGATCGGTTACACCAATTACCAGGATCGGTTACACCAATTACCAGGATCGGTTACCACCAATTACAAGGATCGATTACACAACTCTCTGTGATTAGTCATACCAATTACCAGGATCGGTTACACTAATTACAAATATCGATCATACCATCTCATGGTGATTACTTAGGATTGGTTACACTAACTGATGAAAACTAGTCATACCAAATCATAATTCAGGCATTGTGATTAGTTGTACCAAGATACATAACAAAGTTACGATCGGTTCTACCATCTCACACATATTGGTAATCCAAAGATATGCAATGAATAACAATACCAATAAGCCTAGCGATTTCCCTTTCTATTCATAAAACAAGTTCATGAATGTACTTCCTTTAAACGAATGTAAAACATTGTTTCCTAGGATGAAATCTTCACCATAACCCATACACCTAATCATAACAACACTATAAGATTATGTCGATGTCATATATACGAAGTTTAAAAGATAAGCATTATACTTCGCAATCTATCTTCCAAATAGTATGATCATACGATCATGTCTCACTACTGGAGTAAATTTTTCATACACGGCTTCACAGTTATGTTTTCAATATAGCACGACTTGAAAGATACGTTAGGAATGATATAGTTCAAGTCAATATTACTAACCTCAAGAAGAAGGATGATGTCGTCTTTGTACTCCGTTACTTCTTCACATTCTTCAGGTCTTCGAGTAATACTTGTATGTCTCAACATTCCTAGACTTTCTAGTCTAACCTAAACAAAGTTGTTCTCTAGTACATAATCAAGTGTCTCTTAGATGAGTTTTGATTCACTAAAATATGACAACCAAACTTGACATACCAACTTTTGGTGGGTTCAATCGAGCTATGCTCTAAAAATATCCCCCTTTGTCAATTTTAGTGACAAAACTCTTAATACATATGGATAAACAAATTTCTATAATTTATTTTACATACGCTTGATTTCAAGTTTCAACAACACAATATCCTGCATATATTCAATCAATAAATGCCGCTGTTGACATTTGAATAACTGATGCGTGTCGTAACCACAACAAATTAATTAATATTTTTCCACCTAATTAACAAGTAATATAGTGGTAGTCAAGTTCGTTCCCACGAGGAGCAAGAGGTTTTAGTTGTCTTAATTGTCACAAAAAGTGGGGTATATAAAGTAAAGAATATAAACAAAGCAATTCGAAGATAAAGTTGAAATCAATAAGAGAGACAAGACCAAGGAATCCTTCTTCGTTGCAAAACAATGATTCAAGTTATGTTCTTTTCTACTTGTTATTAGTCACAAATTATCACCAACCGTAGATAAAGCAGCTAGATCAGTGCTAAACCCCTAAATCCCTTATATCACCGGATACGGAAGTTCTCGACTACCGGATTCTATTTACCAAACCACCTAGAAGTAGATCACTCAAGATGTAATTTAAATAAACGCATTAAGATTTATGAACTTATTAGGTTGATATTAATAGTTAGACTCTTAGATCAAGGTCTACTTGCTAACGTTGTTTTCACACACAATTGCTCCACGGAATCCCTCCGCAAGGTCTCGTGTTTGCTACTTATGTAAAGAGTCAAGAAACGATTACTTATCCCCTAACTTTCACTAGCTTTAGATCAAATTAACAAATCAATTTAGCGTGCACTCTAAACAACCTATCAATCAATCATGAATGAATAAACATTCCTATTAGTAAAAACAAACGATAATCATGTGAAAAACTTCAAGATAGAATTGAAACAAAACTCAAATCATATATTAAGAACTAGGAATTCATCCTCAATCAATAAGAAAATTAGCTACTCATGTTTTTGAAATTCACACAAATAATTAAAGGGAGAATTTTTCAAGTTCACACAAATAATTAAAAGAAGAATTGAAAGGCAAGCAAAAACACAAGTGTTGTGTGTGTAAAAAGGTATGTAAAAGATGTGTAGAGAACTTCTCTACTTATAGGGCTTCAATGTTCTCCATATCTTCCAAGGAATAGAATCCTCATTCCATAATAATTCAATTTCCAAATTCAAGTCTTTTTCATCTTCCATCTTCTCTTTCCAAATTTGAGCCAAATTCTCCATCCAATTCCAAGTCCAAGTCTTCACACCCATGAGAAGAATCCACACAAAAATCTGTAATTTTGGTCGCCGGAAAGCTGGTATTATGGTCGGAATCCGGCCAAAATAGTCACCGTCGGTAGCCTGAGATTCTGTTAGTTAAAAGAATATTCCGTTCAGGTGCCGTCAGAGTTAACGGTCAAACTGACGGTCTTCGTTAGTCAACCGGGTCAAAGAAGAGAAGTCAGATGGTAGGAGCTTAAAGATGTTTATTTCCTACGTATACTGCAAGTGCACAGGCCTATTGGAGGCGTGGCAAGCACAGGTCGATCCCACAGAGAAGTGGTGTGTGCTATGAAGCTAATCCAATGCTTACTATTGATTTTCAGGTGATAATGTAGCACAAATGGGTTTTTGTCGAAACGACTAGTTTGAAATGGTGACTGTGACTCTAAACCTAGGTAATGATAAGCACAATGTGTTGAAACCGAGGATGTTGTGACACTAGGGTGATTAACTCCACCCTACGATCTTATACTAATGCAATATGAATTTTCACTTTGTTTCTACTGCCTTCCTTGAAGACCTTAATTGGATAAATGATGACCTAATTCACCTTAACTACCCCTAGTATCACCGGTCTTATTACGCAGTACCCGGTGATCACAAAAGATTCAACTCAATAAATCACTACTTTCCTAAACAATAAATACATTAAGAACAACTTGATAATTTACTTGATTCATATAAAGTCAAAGGGTTTCATTACACCCTAGTTTAATTACTTAGAACATGATGTAAGAGTAAAAACAAAATCAAATTAAAGTTGCAGAATTCAAAACCCTAAAACATGCTGTTTATCTCTCCTCAGAGAAACTTCAATTTATACCTTAACAATTATTTCTAACCCTAAAACTCAAATCGAAAGCTTACTCGATAAACCCAATAATCAGAATTGCTTGTTCCTATGCCAATTTGCCTCTCGCAAGCCATGCATCGACTGTGGATAAAACCCTAGTTCCATCTATCTCCAACTGAGCTTCTAGGGACGAGAGAAGCTGAGAGAGAGAGAGGTCGAGCTAGGGTGGTGGAGAGGGTGGTACTGCAGAAGTTGTTGGTGGCTGTGGCAGGAGATGGTGGTGGTGATGGCTGCACAGAGCTGGTCGGGGAAGAGAGAAGAAGGGGTCTCTGCAAGTGTTGTCGGGGGGAGAAGAAAGAGAAATGAAATGGGGAAAGGATTTGGTGGATGGTGTAGGGGTATGGGTGTTGTGGTGTTGAGCAAAAAGCAAAGGAATGATGATAAGGCTTCATCGAGCGTAGGATGTAGCTAAGGGAGATCTGAACGGCTGAGGGGGAGTTGGGCTATTTTGGTGTTGAGCGGAGATATCAAGGGTCGATGCGCGTGGAAGCAGCGAGCGTTGGATGTGGAAGATAGAAATCTCAACGGCTTGGATTGGACGGGATCGGATCCGGATCGCGGGTCAGGTCTAGCTCAAGCCCATGTCTTGTAAATGGGTTGCTCCTTGTTGGGTTGCAACTGTTGCGCGCGGGCTTTGGCTTTCTGCTCCATAGACGCTTGACTCCAGTTCTTCGCTCTTTTGGCTCCTTAGTTTCTCCGAACTTTATTTATTACCTAAAAACACAAAATTAATTAGTACAAATATTTATTCTTGAAAACAAAGAAAACTCAGAATTTGGGATAATATCTGACTTCTGAGCACAAAAGATGAGTAAAATGCCAATAAATAGATGTATAAATATGCAATATTTGGCACTCATCATCAGACACTGAGTCAGCAGCGAGTCAGCTGCCTAGTTGGCTGAATGGTCTTACTCATCTGAGTTGGATCGCTCATCGGACTCGTCTGGATCGGTCATTGCAGATACTGAGTCGACTCGCCGGAATAGAGAACCGGCCGAGTTTCGGCTATTTACAGGACTTCCCGGCCAAATTCAGGCCTCACTTTTCAGCTCCATACCTGTGACATTCCTAGCATACATCTAAAGCAATTCCATTCCCAGCTATTCATTGCAGCACTGAACCTGTTTTGTCACAATTCCTTCAGCTGCAGTACTGGCATTCTAGCTGCTCCTGCAACATCAGTCAACATCACCATCTCTTCTAAACAAAGCATAATCGATTCAAAACCAGCACATCAACTTCAATTAGCCACAACTCTTCCTTTAACAGCATACCCATTTCTCTTATTCAATCTCTGTCTATTTCTCACTATTGAGTTGAATCTCACAACACCTCAGACCACTACCCATCTCTGTTGTGCTCTTCTTTATCTCCAATTTCAGCTCAAACCCCTTTTGTTCTGCATCAAACTGCATCTCCTATATGAGCTCGCCACCACTGTTTCAACAACTCCATATTCACACCGGCAACATCAAGACCACAAATCATCAACACCTTCATCTGATTTACTCTCTGCCATCGAATCCCTTTCCAATTTCTTCCGAGAACGACAACAACAATTTAACTTAATAACCCTATTGATTTCATTTCTTGAACATCACCACAGAACCCTTGATTTCATCTCTCACAATCGAATCCGAGTTTAACCCTTTATTCATCACCATCTTCTGTAGCTCTGAATTTCATCACCTTCAATTTCTCGATTTATCTCGATCTGAATTATTTCTCGATCTCAACAACATTAATCGCCAGCCATGATTGCTTTTCTTCCTCACTCAGTGTATGAGATATGAATGAGAGAAAACTCTCTCGACATAGGGTTATAGATTGAGTTGGATTTATCCACCCCAGGGATAGGGACCACCCTTCTTATTAGATAAGGGCCATCTACTGGCAACCCCTTAACCTCTGTGGGCACGGCTTTAGTACTCCTCCAAAAGAGAGTTACCCCTTAACCTTGACTGGGCTACAGATAGTGTTCGCCCATGAAATGACAATTTTGCCCTTTTGCTCAAATTGGGTGATTTCTTCTTCTTTTCATTCGTGCGACTCCATAATAGCTATAAAACTCAAAACAAGCGTAAAATACATAATTTACAAGAAAAAATAGCAAAGAAAGCATAAACAATAGATATTAAATAGGATGTATTCTACACCCTATCAAATTCCCCCACACTTAGACTTTGCTAGTCCTCGAGCAAATCAAACTAAAAACTCACAACTTCAAAGCGTTCAAGCGTCCCAAGCATCCAAGGAGCTATGAGGACATAGAGTTTCTGCATGCTAGTAATAAGAAGTTAAAAATACTAAAGAACATATTCTCATTCTTAAATGTTGAGTGAGAAATAACCACACCATAATGAGAGAACGCGTGTTTGAGAAACGATCAATAAGCATTTCGCCTCGACTTCTGCCTCACCAAAAAGGATTTTATGATAATTGCACTCAAAAAGACGGCTTTTATGGTTCTCACATGTGTGCAGGTAGGAATGAAGAGAGAATTCCTGCAACACGTTGAATGTTGGGAAGGACAACTTCCGAAATATTTTGAAAAACCCACATCTTTTAACATTTTGAAAAACCATTTTTCTGACGATCTCTAAGAAAGGAAATCAACCACTATTATCGAGGATGAGATTACTTACTCACCTTCACATCCGATTGCCAATTATGATAACACCACTCTCACGGCATCCAATAGAAACGTCTTCCGCTCCTCGTCTTTATCTTCTTGGTCTTCGTCTTCGGTTTCAACTATTGATGATAAATTCTCGAACTTTTTAGATCCTTGACAATTTGTAACTCTTACCTTAATAATCCTTGTCGCTTGAAACTTGCTTATAGATTTTCCTTCCCCACGGCTTATTAAATAAATAAAAACAAAAACAAATATTTCTCTTGTCTCTTTTTTTTTTTTTTTTTTTTTTTTTGAATTGAAACAAGAGAAATAAAATACAAAAACAAACTGTGGCCGTGGGAGAAGTATTTTACCGCTTGATTCTTCACAACTTGTGTCGTCTCGAAATCATAAACTTCAACAATTCTCACCTCTTGATTTTCTTCGCTCTTGTGAATAAGTCTTTATACTTGGATATAAAATTACCTCATTGTATTGTAAGTCCTCAACATATATGTAAAAATCTGCACTTTGTATGTTGCTTTACTTGAATTTGAAATTTGCTCTTTTTCTCATTCCGTTGCTTGTAAACCGTGAACTTTTTCCAACTTTCCTTGTAGATTTTGATGTCGCTCCTTGTTGATGATGATTGTGTTTCTATGGACCCGTTGTTGTGGAGAGAATGGTGCTAACTGCAAATCGAACTACAAGAAGGAGGCTTTCATCTATAGACGTCACCCTCATGATTGACAAAATTAGCACTCAAGAGATCAAAGAGTAGTGCTTCTATTGGTGGGAGGTTGGGTAGCTCACCATTCTACCCGGAATTAACGTACGGTGACACACACTCAAAAGAAAGCTCTTTAGTCAGCTACAAAGAATATTTGGTCGGTGCCTCACATGATATGAATACGGGTAGTCTCCACTAATGATTGATCAGCAACTCTAATAATGCATTTCTCCCTGCACCAAATTTGCATCACCGGCATGATTAAATCCATTATTTAACACTCTAACAAGCAAGAAATCTGAATGTAGTTCTCTAACATTTCCAAGTTCAATTATGTCGGTCAGAATCTCTATGTAAACATACCTAGAAGTATGCTAGTGACTCTAAAATTTCTAAAAGTTGGAGGTTTTATGTAAAACTTTTTTTTTTTTTTTTTAATAATTTTTTTTTAAAAATACATGCTTAACCACTCCCCCACACTTAAACCTTACATTGTCCTCAATGTAATTGAATCGTCCTAGCAAAGTCAAGGTGGGAAATTTTAACATGATATGGAACAAGAAAAATAAATAACAAAAATAAAAAGCAAAAGGATAAGAAATACAAAACCTATGGGTTGCCTCCCATTAAGCGCTTGTTTTAAAGTCGACGGCCCGACTTAGCTTTTGCAAGATTCATTAGCCCGGATCAATCTCTTTCACGGGAAAACATGACTTCACATCACTAGGGTATCTCTTCGTCTCAAAGATATTGAAGTGGATGAGTGTACCATCAAACTCCATAGTCAAGGTGCCATTTTGGACATCAATCTTTGTTCCGGCGGTGCTTAAGAATGGTCTACCCAATAGCAAAGGTGTAGACTTGGAAGAGTTCTCATCATTCATGTCTAAGACATAGAAATCGGCCGGAAATACAAGCTCATTAACCTGCACCAAAACATTCTCAACAATCCCTTTCGGGTAAACATTAGATCGGTTAGCAAGTTCAAGAACTACCCCGGTCTCCTTAAGAGGACCAAGATTCAAAGAATCATAAATCGAGGAAGGCATAACATTAACCGATGCTCCCAAATCTAGTAAAGCTCGAGTAAACCTTGTTTTACCAATTGTGCAAGGTATAGTGAAACTACCGGGGTCCTTTAATTTTGGTGGGAGTTTCTTGAGAATGAACACTGAAGCATTCTCCCCCACACTCATGACTTCATTCCCTTTCAACCTTTTCTTCTTCATGCACAACTCCTTTAAGAACTTTGCACAACGAGAAATTTGACGAATAACTTCAATGAGTGGAATATTGACTTGTACTTTCTTAAGGATGTCCCAAATATCCTTGTATTCCAAGTCTTTCTTCGATTTAGCAAATCGGCTAGGAAACGGGGGTGGAGTTGTGAAAGTAGGAACCGTCTCCTCGGGTTGGTTGGTTGGGGATGTATTCTCCTTTGGTGCGGTTTCAATTTCCCCTTTCTCATCATACACCTTATCTTGTTGATTTGGTTGCTCCACTTGTTTCCCACTCCTCAAAGTAATCGCATTAACGCTCTCTCTTGGATTAACAAATGGTTGTGAAGGAAGCTTTGTGGACGCTTGAGCTTTCAATAGGTTCACATCGGTCGCTAATTGCCCCACTTGAATTTATAAATCCTTGATTGCCGAATCGGTCTTTTGTTGTTGTTGTTGAACCAAAGTGGTAATACCTTGCATCAATGCATTGAGCTTGTCATCAATTTAAGAATCACGTTCCTTGACTTGTTGTGGTTGAAATTGTTGTTGAGGTTGGAAACGTAATTGTTGGAAACCACCTTGTTGCCCATACGGATTGGGAACCGCCGCTTGCTTATTTGCATAACTAAAGTTGGGATGATCCTTCCAACCGGGATTGTAAGTATTCGAGTATGGATCGTACCTCGGCCTTTGATTTGGATATAAAGCGTTTACTTGTTCGGTCTCACCATCCGGAATAATTACCACGGCCATTCTTTGAATCATTATCTCCATGTTACCCATCCTTTGATCAAGATGTGACGATGAATCACTAACTTCATGCACTCGCCTAACCATGGGTTCATCTCTTGTGTAGAATTGTTGCGAGTTCGCAGCCATACTTTCAATCAACTCGGTAGCTTGGGTCACCGTCTTGTTCATTAGTGCACCACCACCCGCGGCGTCAAGAAGAGACCTATCACTTGGGTGGAGAGCTTCATAGAAGTATTGGAGTATCATAACGTCACTAAATTGATGGTGTGGACAGCTTGCCACCAACCTCTTGTATCGCTCCCAACATTCATACAACGACTCTCCCACATGTTGCTTCAACCCACAAATCTCCTTGCGAATTTGAGTAGCTTTGGATGTGGGAAAATATCTCTCGAGGAAAAGTTTCTTCATCCCATTCCATGTTGTGATACTTCCGGAAGGCAAATAATATAACCATTCCTTAGCATTGCCCGCCAAAGAAAACGGGAAAGCTTTCAACATTGCTCCATCCGCATTAGTCTCCGGTGGAAGCATAGCCATAACTATGGTATAGAAGTCCATAAGATGTTTGTTTGGGTCCTCATTCACCATGCCATGGAACTTTGGTAACTCTCTAATCAACCCCGGCTTGATCTCGAAGGTTGAGTTAGTTTGGATACACCATTGTTGTGTATCGAGCTTGTGAGAAGCTAGGTCCTTGAGTGTACGTTCAGCCATTGTTTCTTCCTCTTTGTCCGAATCTGCGAATTCACTTGATGAAGAAGGAGGAAGTGGAGTGTTAACCGCTCGAATGAAATCCTTTAGTTGAGTGCCGGATCGAAGACGTATTGAACTCGGTCTGCCCTTTTTAAGCAGTCACCAAAGGTATAACACCTGAAACAAGATTCTCAAAAATTAAGTTAGATACGGTATAGAATCTAACAAAGCAAGAATATAGCAAAAAGAAAAATAAAAACAACTAAAATCGTCCATTTGCTCCCCAGCGGCGCCAAAATTTGATGCGTGTCGTAACCACAACAAATTAATTAATATTTTTCCACCTAATTAACAAGTAATATAGTGGTAGTCAAGTTCGTTCCCACGAGGAGCAAGAGGTTTTAGTTGTCTTAATTGTCACAAAAAGTGGGGGATATAAAGTAAAGAATATAAACAAAGCAATTCGAAGATAAAGTTGAAATCAATAAGAGAGACAAGACCAAGGAATCCTTCTTCGTTGCAAAATAATGATTCAAGTTATGTTCTTTTCTACTTGTTATTAGTCACAAATTATCACCAACCATAGATAAAGCAGCTAGATCAGTGTTAAACCCCTAAATCCCTTATATCACCGGATACAGAAGTTCTCGACTACCGGATTCTATTACCAAACCACCTAGAAGTAGATCACTCAAGATGTAATTTAAATAAACACATTAAGATTTATGAAATTATTAGGTTGATATTAGTAGTTAGACTCTTAGATCAAGGTCTACTTGCTAACGTTGTTTTCACACACAATTGCTCCACGGAATCCCTCTGCAAGGTCTCGTGTTTGCTACTTATGTAAAGAGTCATGAAACGATTACTTATCCCCTAACTTTCACTAGCTTTAGATCAAATTAACAAATCAATTTAGCGTGCACTCTAAACAACCTATCAATCAATCATGAATGAATAAACATTCCTATTAGTAAAAACAAACGATAATCATGTGAAAAACTTCAAGATAGAATTTAAACAAAACTCAAATCATATATTAAGAACTAGGAATTCATCCTCAATCAATAAGAAAATTAGCTACTCATGTTTTTGAAATTCACACAAATAATTAAAGGGAGAATTTTTCAAGTTCACACAAATAATTAAAAGAAGAATTGAAAGGCAAGCAAAAACACAAGTGTTGTGTGTGTAAAAAGGTATGTAAAAAGATATGTAAAAGATGTGTAGAGAACTTCTCTACTTATAGGCTTCAATGTTCTCCATATCTTCCAAGGAATAGAATCCTCATTCCATAATAATTCAATTTCCAAATTCAAGTCTTTCTCATCTTCCATCTTCTCTTTCCAAATTTGAGCCAAATTCTCCATCCAATTCCAAGTCCAAGTCTTCACACCCATGAGAAGAATCCACACAAAAATATGTAATTTTGGTCGCCGGAAAGCTGGTATTATGGCCGAAATCCGGCCAAAATAGTCACCGCCGGTAGCCTGAGATTCTGTTCAGTTAAAAGAATATTCCGTTCAGGTGCCGTCAGAGTTAACAGTCAAACTGACGGTCTTCGTTAGTCAACCGGGTCAAAGAAGAGAAGTCAGACACTGAGTCAGCAGCGAGTCAGCTGCCTAGTTGGCTGAATGGTCTTACTCATCTGAGTTGGATCGCTCATTGGACTCGTCTGGATCGGTCATTGCAGACACTGAGTCGACTCACGGAATAGAGAACCGGCCGAGTTTCGGCTATTTGAGGACTTCCCGGCCAAATTCAAGCCTCACTTTTCAGCTCCATACCTATGACATTCCTAGCATACATCTAAAGCAATTCCATTCCCAGCTATTCATTGCAGCACTGAACCTGTTTTGTCACAATTCCTTCAGCTGCAGTACTGGCATTCTAGCTGCTCCTGCAACAACACTCAGCATCACCATCTCTTCTAAACAAAGCATAATCGATTCAAAACCAGCACATCAACTTCAATTAGCCACAGCTCTTCCTTTAACATCATACCCATTTCTCTTATTCAATCTCTGTCTATTTCTCACGATTGAGTTGAATCTCACAACACCTCAGACCACTACCCATCTCTGTTGTGCTCTTCTTTATCTCCAATTTCAGCTCAAACCCCTTTTGTTCTGCATCAAACTGCATCTCCTATATGAGCTCGCCACCACTGTTTCAACAACTCCATATTCACACCGGCAACATCAAGACCACAAATCATCAACACCTTCATCTGATTTACTCTCTGCCATCGAATCCCTTTCCAATTTCTTCCGAGAACGACAGCAACAATTTAACTTACTAACCCTATTGATTTCATTTCTTGAAGATCACCACAGAACCCTTGATTTCATCTCTCACAATCGAATCCGAGTTTAACCCTTTATTCATCACCATCTTCTGTAGCTCTGAATTTCATCACCTTCAATTTCTCGATTTATCTCGATCTGAATTATTTCTCGATCTCAACAACATTAATCAGCAGCCATGACTGCTTTTCTTCCTCACTCTGTGTATGAGATATGAATGAGAGAAAACTCTCTCGACATAGGGTTATAGATTGAGTTGGATTTATCCACCCCAGGGATAGGGACCACCCTTCTTATTAGATAAGGGCCATCTACTGGCAACCCCTTAACCTCTGTGGGCCTGGCTTTAGTACTCCTCCAAAAGAGAGTTACCCATTAACCTTGACTAGGCTACAGATAGTGTTCGCCCATGAAATGACAATTTTGCCCTTTTGCTCAAATTGGGTGATTTCTTCTTCTTTTCGTTCGTGTGACTCCATAGTAGCTATAAAACTCAAAACAAGCGTAAAATACATAATTTACAAGAAAAAATAGCAAAGAAAGCATAAACAATAGATAGTAAATAGGATGTATTCTACACCCTATCAATAACAAAGCTAATACTCGCCCTAAAGGTAATCTAGGTAGATATTCAATACGAACATCTTTGTTATTCCCCTTTTGTAGTACAGAATTACTACACAACAATATGATATGTTTCCCCCCCTTAGTCAATGCTTTACTCTTTCGTTAGATATCAACGTTTAAACAAAATTGTCCTTTCCTTAGTGATTGCAAATCACTTGTTTACTCCATATATTTCTCCCCCTTTTTGTCACAAAAATGACAAAGGTTCGAGCAAATAAAGGACAAACCGAAAGGATCTTACAAATCTAAAAGACTTGTAAACAACCTATATGAGTTAAGCACGAAGGCTTCACATACCACTTTAGATAACCAATATTAAAAACCAAAACTACAAAGTAATTTGGTTTCAAAATGTTATCAAGGAAACAATTGTCCGAAACAATTTTCCCTAAGAGTTTAGCAATTCGACTAAGAAACTTAATTCCCTTGTTAAACCGATTGTAAACATACAATCGCTTATTTCAATAAGACCAAAATAAAGATCAGAATTAACTTTATTTTTCTCCTCAGGTTCTAGTTATTCAAACAATAACTTAGACCTTTCTCTTTAGACAAGACAAAATACTAGGTTAGTTAACTAGTTCTTCTTGTCAAGGAATTCGATTAGACTTGAATAACCGAATCCTTCAATTTGATAAGTCTAACTAAGATCAAAATTAACTTAGTTTCTCTTATCCGGAATCGAATTGTACTAAACAAATGATCCCGTATTTTATTAAGCCATAAACAATACATACAAACCAAAACAAATTGACTTGCACAATTATTTTCTTAATCGGAAGCAATTGACACAAACATAGACATTATAGTACCACAATTGCACCGAAATTTCGTTAAGCAAAAACACTTGATATCAAACAATAAAGAAGATACAAAACAATAAGCCAAATAAATTGACACAGTTTTTCTTAAACGGAAACAATTGAATCACACACACACACATCCATACACACATAATGGAATATACATCAATTGTACCGAAATTTTGTTAAGCAAAAGCAAAATATAAATGCAATATAAATAGGCTTTTCTTAAACAGGAAAAACGATTAACTAACAAATTCGTTACCTCATATTCCGCTCCGTCTTCTCCCCCAGAAAGATATATCATTAAGCGCAAGTTCAAGTTAGAACTCTCCCCCATTAAGTTGTCATTCTCTCGCAAGAACAAAAGAACAACAACAAAAGCAACCTTTACCATAGAAAGGTTGAATCGGTTTTAACTTATGCGTGCCAATAGCAAAAGTTGAAAAACCCGAAACACATATGTCTATACTAAACACAACTTATGTAAACACAAATTGATTCAACATATTGTGACTTTTCACATATGAGTTTCAACAGAACACCTTATGATCCTTTGATGAAGCCTACCAACATGGGCTAGAACTTAATCCCGCTAAATCAAAAGGTCACACAAACCATAAGGGTTAGATCATATGAGATCGAATATTAAGGTTATTGGAAACCGAAAACACATAGCAATAATATAGACATTCAAGCATAGGCTATGTAAACGGAAAAACTATCAAACAATTGAACCGAAAATTATAAAAATAATTTTATTCATAATAGATAATTGATAGTTTATTCAAGAATAGTCCTTATTACAATAATTGAAATAAATCAAAACATTGATGTCTATTTTGTTTAATAAGAATCTAATCTTATTCCATGAGCAACTTAATCCTTCGTATCAGAACTAGATTAAGGTGGGTTATTGTTTTCAGTCTTGAGCTTGTGAATCTCTTCAAGAAGATAACCTTGTTGCTTAACCAGAATTTCTTGCAGTTGTGATGTTTTCGTGAAGGACTTTGCAAGCACATGTAATTCTGTCTTCGATTGAACACAAAATTGTGTCAATAACTCAATACACTGATCTTTCTTCAGTATATTCTCTCTTTCCTTCTTGCTCAGCCAATCTCTCTTTTTGATCTTCCTCTTAGGTTATTTCAGAGATGAGAGGAGATGCAGACTTAATCTTAAAGAGATCTTTTAGATCAAGCACCTTTGAAAGAGAATACATCGGATCCTGACTCATAGTTTGGAAAAGGAGTGACCAGAGAATGAGAGAGATCTTTTTATAATTTTCATATTTCCAAAAATATAATATTCCTATAAATGCGAATATCTTAATATATTTTCAATTACTAGATTTTATTCCCATAATCTACACATAAGTGCCTTGATTTTTGCTTCCTCACACACATATTCGGCACACAAGGTGAGGATGCAATTCTAATACCGATTAAGAGATATTAGTATAAGATTTCCTATCATCATGGGATTTAGAACAACCAGAGTGCTCTTGATCTAGCATCATATGAAAAATTCTTCTCTTGTTATTTCAAGTTAACGAAATTTCTTGAGATTGGTTGGAGTTTCATATGCACTTCTTAGCAATTTCTTTTCTTGAGACAATTTTACACTTTGTTTTATTTTTCCCTTTACCATTAGATGATTTTTTCATCATTGGAAGACATTCCCATTTTCAAAATGGTTAAATAACTAATGGAGCGAGAGGGAACCAAATTAACAAAAAATATAATATTAGTTGTTTCCTCTTCTTCAGAATTATAAAAATCAGAGGTCTCGTCTAGAGTTACAGCTAATGCCTTGCTTCCTATGTATTTCCTAAGATTAGGACGGTCTTTAGCCATATGACCGAAACCTTTACATTTAAAGCACTAAGGCTGATATTCATCATCTTCTTCTTGATCCTTTTTGTTCTTGACAGGAACTCGATCATGGGGTCGAGAAGATCGGTGAACATATTATTTCTTTTCTTTAAGAGATCCTGAAACTGTCTTGTGATTAATGATAATGACTGTTCAATTTCATCATCAGAATCTTCCGCAATCAATTCTTCAGAATCATTCATCAATCTATTTTTTTCCGTAATAACTTTTGGAAAAATTTCAGCTTTAAAAGCAATTCCTTTACTTTGAATAGATTGTGATTCATGATCGAAAATCTTTAACTTTCCAACGAGTGTGCTTCATGAAAGAGTTGAAAGATCATTTTCTTCTATGATTGCATGCTTCTTAGATTCGTATCTATATGACAACGATCTGAGAATTTTGCATACTATATCTTTTTCAGAAATAGTCTTTCCAAGAGAGAAAGAAGCATTTACTATCTCAAAGAGTTTAATATGAAACTCTTCAAAAGTGTCGTTGTCATCCATTCGAAGGTTTTCCCAATCAGAAGTGAGAGTTTGAAGTCTAGTTCCTTTTCTGATGTATTGCCTTTGAACACAATCTGAATATTGTCCCAAGCTTCCTTTGAAGTTTGGCATGTTGATACATGATGTTGTAGATCACGGCTTACAACATGTATAATAGCATTCAAACCATCTGAATTCCACTTTGCGAAAGCCTTTTCTTCGCTTGTATAATCCACTAAGAGTTTAAACTCAGTTTCCGAATTCTCTACTTTCGGGCGATTATAACCATCGATAACTAATAGACAAGTATTAAAGTCTCGTGATTGAAGAAAAGATCTCATAGCAGATCTCCACCATAGATAGTTTGTTCCGTCAAATCTTGGAGGTACGTTAATTGAAATTGATTCATGTGAACTCGAGTTTATTTCTTATAGGTTGGATCGCACCAAACACAAAATGTTAGATCTTTTCATGTTTGCCTGCTCTGTCCTTCCATCTATATTGAATAACTTGTAGTATCCGCCAACAACATACTTGAAAATTACAAAAGGTCCTTCCCAATTGGAGTTCATTGCAGAATGGACATTGTGCCTTGTCACTTTGAGAAGTAAATCTCCTTCATAAAATTTGTTAGGCTTGATCACCCTAGCCTTGAAAATCTTCCATTGGTTTGTCATTACTTTCATTGCACAGTCAGTAGTGGGATTCCACTCTTGTGAAGACATCAGAGCTTTCTTATAATAACTTTGTGGCCTATATGGACACTCTTGCATGGTTATGGGTGAATACCCAAGATATTCTTTGGAATGCTTGGACATCATCTCAGTAATGAATGTCCCAGTACATGCTCAATTTGGAGAGGAGTCAAATTTAACCACCTGGTAAAATATTGCAGTAGTGAAGCTACTCATTCATAACGTCTTGCAATAGCAGAGTTACTAGCAGAATTGAGTCCCCATGCTAGAAGAGCATGTGGGAGAATAAATGACATAAACAAGGGTGGAATGAGACATTCTTGAGCGCAGAATCTATTGATGAATGACAATGCATCTTCTTTAGGTTCTTGCTTCAACTCCATCAGAGTTCGAAGTTCCTCCAAATTTCATGATGATGGGGCGTCCACCAAGTCTTCCAGATTGGAATTTTCTTTGTCAGAGAGATATGAGACCGGAGGTGCCTTGTCAGTGGTCATCTTTTTAGCAAGTAGCCATGTTCGTCTGAGGATCATGTGATATCCTGGATCCTCCATGATTATATAAAACTTGGTTTCTGTCCAGGTTGAACCTATCTCAATCTTCATATTGATGTAGCCATAAGCATCTCTGTACATTCCTTCATGTTATCTGATTGAGATAAGAGCATAAGTAGCTTCTTGTCGAGTGATATCCGCATCTCTGAGGGTCTTCTATGGGACAATGTTTATGGGGGTACAACATCAATCAACGTTCTCCTAAATTCGTTCATTTGATATTGACTGTAGTAAGCAGTCCTCAGCCGTACATTTATTTGTCTGTAGCTGAGGATTCATGGGGCATCTCCGTGATAGATAGACGTCTTCCTGACATGATGTGATTAAGACCGCTGAACATATCTTTCCTTTGTACCTTTGACAGATAGAGAAATTCACATATATGCTCTGCTTCATTGACATGTTGCTTAGAGAGAATGAATGTCCTATTTGAGAGGGGGTCCATGTGTATTCCTTCATTCCCCCGATGAAGCTCTCCTGATTCAACTTTTTCTTTGAAGATACGCTTCAAAATATAACAGTCACTTGTTGGATGATTGACGAACCTATGAAAGTGACAATACCTAGGATTCTCCATTTCCTCTTCAGTCGTCTCTCTCCTGATAAATGACAATTTGATTGCACAGTCTTAGATCCATACTTCCAACAAATCGATTACTTCTTGAATGGTAAAAGAGGGAATTTGAGTTTGTTTGATCATTTCCCGTTTGTTGACGCTGGGTCGGAGCTTGTGCATTTTGGGTTTAATTATCCTTCTTTTGTACTTTCGGAGGAGCCTAGGATATTGGAGCTGCATGCTTGGTCTATTGTGCCACTTGAGAGGCGGCCTTGCTCTTACTTCCTTTGGTAACAACATTCATCGAATAATAATAATAATATAAAATAAAAGAAACAGAGAGGTGTTGGATGGGCCACGATGGCCGCCCAGTGGGCCGGGTCCTGCGCATATTTCTTTTTTCCTATTTTGCATGGCTCTCCATATCCTCATTCGTCCATATTTTTGGTGCTCGTTTTTTATTATTACTAAGTACACCCACACCATTTTCTCGGGGCTTACTCGGTGGTAACCCAAATGCCCGAAAGGTAAAAATATTTATTAATAATCCATGGAATTCAGCTGAGAAAAGCCGTGAATTGAAGTACTAAAATATTATGATGAAAACATAATATTTTCTAGGAATTCAATTGACGAATACTGCACTAGAATTAATTAATTGATGGCTCTATACTAGCAAGCATCTGTCTAAGAGCATTATATTTATTCGGGAACTGAGGTATGAGACGGTAAAGGCATCATATTCGTTGTGAACGTTTATTTTGCACAGTCAGGGAACATTTGTGACATCTTGAAGACATTATTGCTCTATACAGTAGCCAATCCATCTAGGAGTCGTCCAATCATTCTCGATTCCATACAGAAGTATATACTGAAATTGCTCAGTATAAATGATGAAATATGCAGAACATTAAAATCTCAACTGAGAGACTTCAATAATTACATATTCATTCATGCTCTAAGAGGCTACACACTCAATCAGAGATCATTTCGACATGAGATTTCTTGTCTAAACCATATGAAAAGACGAGGGTACCCAATACACCACAATCTTTTATTTATCAACCTATAAGTCCTCTTCCGAATGTGATCGTCTATGGACAGAGTCGAGACAATACAACAATTCGGTTCACACTTCATGTGATCACTTATGGATACGAGATCGAGACAATATAACAACAAGGTTACTTGTGTGATTGACTATGGATACGAGATCGAGACGATACGACAACAAAGTGTGTACTTGATAATAGGTTCGGTAATAACCGAAACTCTATAGGATCAATATCAAGTATTACGGAGTTAATGTACTTGTGTATTTTACTTAATTATAATAACAATTATAATGTGGAAAACAAAGTAAAAGACACAGCAAGATTTTGTTAACGAGGAAACCGCAAATGCAGAAAAACCCTTGGACCTAGTCCAGTTTTGAATATTCTCAGAATTAAGTATATACAAAATCTAATACCAACTTCGTATAGTTGAGACCAAAAAGACTACCCCTAGCTACTTAGTTCCCTCAGTATCCCTGTAGTTGCAGGAAATCCCACACTACACCCCTCACTCGAATTTGCTTAATTAATCCATTTGAAGATGAATAACAATATATTTTATTGGTTGTTTTCTTGAAAGGTTTACAAAGAAATGTAGAACAGAGCTAAAGAAATTACAATCACTCTTAATTTTCTCTCTCCTAATGACTTGCTTAACAATTCAAAAAGAATCCTCCTCTACAACAGACTAACTCAACCCTTTATATAGGGTAATACACAGTGGATGACAGCTAAGTTTGTCCCTTTATTTTCGGGAATAACTCGCGAAGCGTCGCGAGTGTTATAAACATTTTTCCTTGCGACACTCCTAAATCTCGCCAAGTCTTCATACTTTTCTCATGTGTTGACTGTCGTCATCCATTGCGTCATTTATATTACTTCCCTGCGACGCCTTCGCAGTGTAGTCGTTTATTATTCTCGCAAAGTATTGATGTCGCGATATTCTGCTCCTACAATCCCCGCATCTTGGACTTCTAGAGTCACGCACGGGAATAACAAGTCCTTTGGATTGTATTCCAAACTCCAAAGGAAGAATCTGTTTGGTAACTACTCTAATAAATCTTGCTAGAAGATAAGATGAGTTGTTGACAAAGGCTCTTATATTTAATCTAATAAACTCATTTGTCTGGTTAGATCAATCTATCCAATGACTACCGAAATAATCAAGTTTAGATTCACACTCTGTAGTTGCAGGAAATCCTACACTACACCCCTCATAATATTTTGTAGATCTAAATCTTATTAATCACCTAAATTTCAAATATAAGTGCTAGAAATATAAATTGACACAAGGATTTTTTACATGGTTCGATCAATGTGATCTACATCCATGGTTCTTCACTATGATTTTTGAGGTTACATAAGAATTAGATTTACAATCTCCATTAATGGATATTTTGTAGAGCTCTAGATCTAATTTTAGGGGAAGAAGATGATAAAGAAAATAAATCTCTCTCTCTCTCTCTTACCAAAATCATCCTACCTTTTCTCTCTCTTGCTCTCCTCTTTATATAGGATATTCCATAGTGGATGACAGCTCACATACACCTAATATTTCCCTTAATTTCGGATTTACCTTGCGACATCCTCGCGAGAGTATAAATGTTAAATCTCGCAGACACTCTAGTTTTCGCAAGATCTTCGCACTTTCTTTAAGTTTACGTTATCTTCATTTGTCATGTTATTTCTGAAATCACTTTGCGACGGTTTCGCGACGTTGTTAATGAAGATTCTGCAAGTGTGTTGTTGTTGCGATATTTTGGATCCTACATCTTGCCTCTTTTTTCTTGAATATTGCTTGAAGAGCGATCTTTAAAAAAATCATTGTTGTAGTAGTCTTTGATCTTTGTTGATGAAGGAACGAGCGAAAGAATCTTTGGACTTGAAAAGTACGTACTTGCCTCTATTCTTTTGCGAAGTTCGAAGCTTTGCGAAAATAAGAAGTATTATCTCTTGAAGTATGCGAAGTATAAAGTATCTTTGAAGAGGTATATGAAGTATGAAGTATCCTTGAAGAAATATAAGAAGTATCCATCCTTGATTGCGAATAAGAAGTATTGCGAAATTATTACTCCATGCTCTCTCGCCTCATGCAATGCTCTATTCTTTTGCGAAGTTCCGAAACTTTGAGAAGTGAATAAGAAGTATTAATCCTTGAAGTATAAGAAGTATTGCCTCTGTTCATGCGAAGTTATTATTCCATTTTTGGTGAGGATTCTTGTTGTTCATTGGTGAATATCTTCTTTGGAAGTGATTCTTGCCGAGAAGATAAAGAACATAAAATGTTTTCTTGGTTATCCATAATTGTCTCTGTTCTTTATCTATGAGGGCATAATCATTGAAAAAGTGTTGAATGAGCGAGTTATTTCTTCATTCTTATCTTTCCTCTGTCTCATACTTTGTTCTCATGCGATAGTATAATCTATTCAAGTTGCTTATAATTATGAGAAATAATTTGGCGAAATAATCATATTCTGCGAAATTCTGAATAATTCTGCGAAACTCTGAATAACTTTGCGAATTTTTGTAAAATACTGCGAATATAATGCTTATGTAATGATTATGTTATGAAATGTGTATGCGATGTTTATGCCATGAAATGCTTATGCGATGATTTCATGATGCGAGTATAATGCTTGTATGATGAGAATGCTTATCTACTGCAATTTATAGCTAATGTTTGTGTTACTTAAGCTCATTTTGCCGTTCTAAAATTGATGTAGCTTTAAATCGCTCCCATTCTTCATTTCTCTGATTTTGTCTCTAGTATATGCATTCCTCTTTGTGTATTTATTGTTTCTCGCAAGTTCTTACTTGTGCTTCATCTCTTCTTATTCCTGCACTATTAGTATCGCATAATAATATGATCATAATATCAAGTGTGCGGCATTTGCATTGCCTCAGTCTCATTATCATGTATATGTTCGCAAGCTTATCATTTAATCATTTTCTCAAGCTCGCAAGCTTATCATGCAATCTTTCTTGCGATGAAAGATCTCGGTTACCTGCATTCAAAATGTTTATGTTGAATTTTGTCATTGCGACAAGATCGCAGGACGTCTTTACATTTTCATGTAATGACCCATTGGTCTTGCCTTATCAGTTTTCTTGTGTGGTCTTATTTCGCCTTCCTAGTTAAAGGTCTTATTTTGCCACCCCTCATTATTGCGACAATATGACAGGCCTAAATATTCTTGCGAACATAAAGCCCCATGACATTGCCGTCTTGCGACGAAATCGCAGGACGTCTTTACACTTTCATGTAAAGACCCATTGATCTCGTCTTATCTTTGTCTTTTGTATTATTGCCTCCTCAGGATCATCGCACAAATATGACAAGCCTAAATTTCCTTGCGAAAATAAAGCCTCATGACATTTGCGTCTTTTGACACTTATCAGCTCCCTAATGGAGGGTGCCGCCCTTATCTTCTCCCTGGTTGCCCCTTCAAGGAGGCGTACATCGGCCATACAAGACTAGCTCCTCCCATCCGGTCTTACAAAAACCAGTTATTTTCGCAGCCTCTTATCCCTTATACCTATAGGGTTTATGGTTACGAGACTGCACCCTAAGTGGAGTTTTCTTCGGGCCGAGTGCAGCATATACCAAGACTTGCCAAGAATGGCCGAGACACTTCAAATGCCCCAGGCACTCTTGGCTCAACCGTGTACCCCGGCGCCTTGAGCATACACTGACTCCTTGGAAGAGACCCTCGGGCGTCCAACCAGGGTATAACCTTATATATATAGTTGGAAATCCAAGGTATCTCTCCCGGATAGATGTTATTATCCTCAATCTCCCTGACTCAGGTTCCAGGAGCGGTGTAACCTTTCCCCTGAGCCAGGTTAAGATATACCCCCTTATATGACGCACTTTAGGTCTTACATTTGCCTCTTACGAAATATCATTCGCGAACTAGGGTGTACGCCATAAAGGTTCGTCCCATTCACTCACTCATTCATTTTTGTCAATTCGTTCAATTATTCATTTTTGATTATCTCTTCTCATTATCTTTGCGATATTATCGCATTTCCATTTTCTCTGCGAAATTATCGCATGTCTTCATTCTTTCATTCATCCTTTCATTCATTCCTTCATTTCTGTCATTTCCTTCACTCATTCTTTCATTTCTGTCATTTCTTTCACTCATTCTCATAATATCATATCATTTGAAGCAAAGTAAATATTCAAGAGAAATTCTAGTACATTGGAGTCCTGAAATCTTTGTAGTTGTGAAATCTTTATAATTCTGCGATCGTATCGCGTTTTGTGATTCAAATCAAAAATCTTTTATTTTTTATAAAAGAAATATTCTATAGAAATATATAAATTGAATTTTTTTTTTTTTTCTGTAGAATAAAATGTTCAAGGAAAGTGGTACTTAGCTTTTGTGGTTGGCTGTTGTTGTTATCTCTTGCGAAGTATAAGATTTGCTTGCGAAGCTAGCATCCTTGAAATGTATGAACGTCGCACAAAATATAGTTATCTAGCAGCAAAAGGAAGTGTGAGAAATGAGATTTGAACCCTTGACCTGCCTCTTGCATATTCTCGCACCATACCAACTGTTCCAACCCTCTCTTGCGAAATGAATTTGCGAGATAATCATCAACTCTCTTCTTTGCGAAATAATCAAAGTCCATGCGAAATTTCACATAACAAAAATAAATGTGCGAGGAGCAAGAATTGATCCTGCGACCTTCTGCTTGCATTCATGCCTCCTGACCAATTGTGCTAGCCCTGCCTCTGCGAAGTGTTTCTGCGAAATAATCACCTACTTTCTTCTTGCGAGATACCCTTGCGAGATTATCAAAGACTGTGCGAAGTAAACATTTGCATGAAGTAAACGAACATCTGCGAAGTGTTCATGCTGCGAACGTTCGCAAGCTAAACATTTGCGAAGTGCAAAAACTCTTTGCGAATGGGGAGATTCGAACTCTAGACATCAAACTCCTTCTCTTCACTGCTGACCATCTGGGCTATTTGTTGCTTGCGAAAGAAACACATAGTGCTATGAATTTATTCCATTTCTTCGCCTCTAGGATTTCAAAAATTTGCGAAAAACTAATCTTGGTGGAGTTCGATCTTGCGTTTTCAAGCGCATTAGCTACACCCTGAACCATTTGTGCTATCCTTTATTTGTGTTAATTTGGTAAGCTTCGTATATGTTGTTATGTCTTTGTCGTCCTTTATGATTTAGGGCTGGAAACTTGCCTTCACGTGATAACTCTTGCCGATAAGCTTTATATTTCTTCGCAGGTGGGTTTAACTTCTATAGAGATCACTTGTTAGTTAGGGTTCTTCCTCCTGACGGTATAGCGAGGTATCATCTTTGTTAATCATTTTCTTCTTTCTTGCACTCGTTTTGCTCTGTCTTTGTCCCTTTCTTAGCTGTACTTCCTTCCGCCGTTCATCTTCTTTGATCATCTTTGCTTTACAATGGAAGTTGGGGTTGTCTTAACGATCAATAATATCTCGCTTGTCCTTGCTGGAACATTTGCAACTTCTTCTTTGCGGCAACCTCATTTGGAATTTTATTGATGAAGTGAACTTCGCAGGAGAGCTTTATGTCTTCGCAAGGCTTACTCCTTGTTGAACCGAAGCTCCATAATTCTCTCGCTTTTATCTCCTACGATAAAGTCTTTTTCATACATCCCTTCGTTGTTTTCCTCTTCGTAAGTATTGAATCGATTTGAATCGATTTGTGATGTGGATTGGTGACTACCTCGAACTTAGCTGTTGCTAACCTCCAGCTCATATTCTGTAACCTTGACCATCTGTTCGAGCTGCTACCTGCGAGAATGTAGTTGCTTTCGCAACAACCATTATGTAGTTGCGAACTGGATTGATTTCCCATGACAAAGTCTAGCTATTGTTGCTTCTTCTTTCGCTGGCTTTGCGAGTTATCTCCTTCTTTGGTTTCTCTCGAAGCAGATGAATTTTTTTGTCGGAATATAACCAATCATCTTATAACCGGCATCTACCGATTATGATCAAAGCGAAGTGATCTTTTGTTCCTCACTGTCTCTTACTTTACTTCATGTTCGGTGACATCTGGAGTTAGGTGCGGTGACAAAGTATATAGTATTTCTATTGTTGTTTCACTGGTGATGCGTTTATGTAAGTACTAAATCACTTTGCTGGAAACAATTTGTGTGTGTCCTTTTCTTCGCTGATAGAAATTCTGTTGCAATTTCTGGTTTTGTCGAAAATCAATTGTCGAGAGGTTCATTGTTCTATGGCTTGCTGTGAAGCTATGACTCCTAAAGCTATGAGATTCTTGATACCTTGTGGTCGTGGATTACTACCGAGAATGGATTCTTGTTGTGCTTCGTCATTTTGTTTCATTCTCATGAAGATTTCTTCGGATCTGCTCCTTCTCTCCTTGAATTGTTAATTTTTTTCTTAACTGAAGATACAAGTTGTTGACTGAGATCTCCATATTTGCCATCGAAACTCATTAGCTCAGTAATTGACTTTGCTGGAACCTTTTCTACCAAACTTTATTGAAATTTCTGGATCTTTTTCTTTGAATCGACAAGTTTCAGGTGGATAAACCCTTTACTCGTCCCTGTTTCTAGCGCATATGTAGTTGCAGGAAATCCTACACTACACCCCTCATAATATTTTGTAGATCTAAATCTTAATAATCACCTAAATTTCAAATATAAGTGCTAGAAATATAAATTGACACAAGGATTTTTTACATGGTTCGATCAATGTGATCTACATCCATGGTTCTTCACTATGATTTTTGAGGTTACATAAGAATTAGATTTACAATCTCCATTAATGGATATTTTGTAGAGCTCTAGATCTAATTTTAGGGGAAGAAGATGATAAAGAAAATAAATCTCTCTCTCTAAATATCTCTCTCTCTCTTACCAAAATCATCCTCCCTTTTCTCTCTCCTGCTCTCTTCTTTATATAGGATATTACATAGTGGATGACAGCTCACATACACCTAATATTTCCCTTAATTTCGGATTTACCTTGCGACATCCTCGCGAGAGTATAAATGTTAAATCTCGCAGACACTCTAGTTTTCGCAAGATCTTCGCACTTTCTTTAAGTTTACGTTATCTTCATTTGTCATGTTATTTCTGAAATCACTTTGCGACGGTTTCGCGACGTTGTTAATGAAGATTCTACAAGTGTGTTGTTGTTGCGATATTTGGATCCTACACACTCAATCGATATAGATCTCAAAGAGAAACTATAAAGAGTTGTCGATCTCACGCAACTAATCAATCAGATCTATCAAAGATAAACCGATGCTAGTTGGATCCCAACCGATCAAGGTTTGTACACCAAATCCACAAGATACGAAAACTAATAAGAATTATTCTTCGTCTTCAAATCTTCTATTGCCTTTAAAAACCTGCACAACAACACTTGAATCTTCTTGTGATCAATCACATAAAGAACGAAGTCTGTTAACAATGGATTATCACAAGATGTCTTTAGATCTAACAACAGTTCTAAAGATCTCATCGATACTTTGATCTAGTCTGAGTGAATCTTATATCAGAAGAGAAGATTCTCAAGAATAAACAAACTAGGTGCAATCAAAGTTTCAACAACCGTTAGTCAATCAAATCAATAATTGAAAACTAATAACACTGCAATTATCTAGTTTGCTACCAATGGTACTCGTAGAGCTTCTTGATCCCACAGAAGTCTTTAAATGAGCGGTCGTAAGAGATTTCACCTAATTAGGTGTTAATGGTGGATTTTTATTTAAGGGCTGAAATTGTAAAAGCCAAAATTATGCGCTAACGTCTTGCAAAAGATAAAGCCATTAATAAGTGATGAATACTTCTTCACCTTACTAATTCACCTAGAATAGAGCATGTGGCAACAATCCCAGCATTCTGTGAATTAAATACACAAAATTGATCCAGGTTGGAGCATGTAGCAACAATCCCATATACCTGTGAATTTACAACATTATTAATTAATGCATGACCAGCCTCGTATTTCATGTACTCAATACCGGTGCGGCATGATGACTGAGTGTTGTTCTCAGCGGAGCAACACGAATCTCCAAGCATTAATAATAAAACATGTACGAAATACCCATACAGGCTACAACTCTCGGTGTGTTATACTAGCCCGATTGAGCATGTTTGAACTCGAACCCGACCATATCAGTCTCAGAAACGATCACGACCATCCAACCTAACCAGCATGATTGGATGGCTTAGATTAAATCCATGACCCCAAGCAAGTATTGGAATATTCACCACCAACCCAACGCGGGCTCGCATGGTTGGCCTCCCCAAAACGGTGGCATAGTTTGCCAAACCGTCCAAACCAAACCAATATGGACGGAAAACCCTAAATTAGGGTTTGCGGCACATTACATGTATCGCAAAACAGTCTCAACCATCCATCTTCGCAGGCATAGATGGAGGGTGTCGATGTAGATTCAAAGGGCCCAGAGCATGTCAACACAAACACCGTGGGCCCGCCTACATACCTGACTGATCGGTCAGGACCAACTATGGTTGGTCGTCTTGATTCGTGCATCCCAAACTGGGTATGACACACGATCGGCAAACTTGATTAGGGTTTGTGTCGCGATCACGAGCGTCCCTTTTCTCCTGCTCGGATGAAGGGTCCAGGAATAGACTAAGGAGGTCCGGTAAGTATCAACATGATCACTGTGGGCCCACCTATCTCCACACCCGATCGGCCAAGACCAAACTTGGATGTATACCTCGATTCGCACGCCCAAACCAATGCGTGGTCGCACCTCCTAATCGTAAATTGATCTCGACAACTCAACTTCTCCGGACAAATTGAGTAGCTTAGATCACGTTTCTATGAGGCAATGAAGTACATGCGTGAACACCAGCCTACCACCCCCACGCCGAATCAATCGGCCGGGACCGACCAGGCTTGGTCGTCTTGAATCACGCGCCCGAAGTGGGCATGATGCGCGGCTTTTGCGGCACCAGATTTCTGTTGCAAATCGATCTCAACCGCTCATCTTTGCCGGTCAAATTGAGTGGCCTAGATCGCACCTTCATGAGACAGTGAGGTACGGACGTATACACCGGCATGCCGTCTACACGCATGCCCGGTCGGTCCTTTCCAAAACACCTCCCATGCTTGGTTTCGACCAAGCTGAAAAGTGATGCCTGCGCACCTCTTCAAAAGCCCTAAAACTTCATCAACGGTCGCAGATGAGTGTCACAGATCATCTCGTCCGTCCAACTCTACCAGCTTGGTCAAGCAGCCCTAGTTAGGAGTTAAGAGACCAGCAAGGCGTCACCACAATCACCGTCCACCACTCTTCCACATGGAGTGATCGGTCAAGTCAGGGCTTACCTGTATAGCCTCCAAACGATCACTCGAAGATGGCTGGACATGATGCTATTTTAAGACGCTTAAATTCGTGACTTACTCCGATAAGCCTTAAAAATAGCAATGCTTCATACATGCTTTGAATATACTCGATGCAAAGACTGCGTAGAATACACACGATACTTCACAAGTATCGACTTCCTAAATAATTTAGTTATTTATTCTAGCATTACATGCTACTTTCTCGTGGGTCCCACGATCCACACACTCGAGACATCAATCATGTCACAAACCGGGGATACATACTTTGGGGTATTGGTCTCGGCGGTTTACAGCGTGCAGCGTGCAACGCGCCATCACAAGAACGTGTCAGGAAGTCATGGACGGTTAGAGATACAGGAGAAGTGGGCAAGACTGGTCGTGTAACACCAACACACAACTCCACTACTCCATCACTCCACTTTCTCCACTTCCCACGAGAGACGTGAATAAGGCTCACATGACTTGTATAAATAGGTTCCCCTCCCTATTTTTCAAAAGACAACAGAACAAGTCACAAGACAGAAACCAAGTGTTAATACAAAACGTATTCAAACACTCAAAGCCTGCTTGCATCAATCGTAAGCCTGCTCACCTTTCTATTACAAGTCATAAACAAGCCTACACCTTCACAATCTCAACACCTTCTTCGCTTCCCTCCCTAAGATCAACCCCATCTCCTTCACTTTGTGATCGAAGCAAGTCTGGAACGACCATTTCTTGGTTTAGGCCAGAGTTGTACAAATTGATTTCTCGAATCACAAGAACTTACCGCGCAGTGTATTTGTTTAGGGTTTAGATTCATTCCTCATCCACACACCCCAAATTACCAAATCCGGCAGGAATAGTTTTCACCCATAAATAATTAGCGACCACAGCGGGAGGTTAATCTCTCGGTTGTAAAGTCAATTTCTTTAATACCATTCAATAAATTTCGAGATGGTTGGTCTTAGGACCACCTCGACGGTCTCAAATCCCGATGGTTCCTCCAACGGAGATACCCCTCCTCCTAACGGCGTATCTGACGGCATGATCAGGAGATTTCCAACATTAAGCGAACTAGCATGGGTACAGGAGGTTCACACAAAGAACATGGAGCTAATCAAAGAAGCGGTAAACGGCATACTTGATCTCCTCATCAAGATGACATCAGAGATGAGCGTTCCGGAGACCTTTACACCGGGGACTAGTTCCCCTCAGATCAACAGTTTTACTTCGAACCAGAGGCCAGTGGATCAGGAAGTGGCATCTCTAGTGGAAAGCTTGTGTGAACTCTTGCACCTCTCGAAGAATCAACGGGCAGAGACGTTTGCTGCAATTAATAAAATAGCTCTGGATGTACACCTGACTCCTTCTCGTCCAGAAGTCCTAGCTGCATCGGAAATGTCTGTAAACAATGTTACATTTACGTAAGACGACATGATGGCAGAGGAGGGTCACAACCGGGCCCTACATGTTACCGCACACATCAAGGGTTCGGAGTTCAGGAGGGCCCTCGTCGACACAGGAGCATCTTCGAATGTGATTACTCTCAAGACTCTCAGGACAGCCAAAGTTAGCCCATGCAAGATTGTACGACAGCCCACCACGATGACGGACTTCGAAGGAAACTAGACCAGCACATACGGGTATGTCAATCTGAATTTATCAGTAGGAACCGTTCAGTCAAAAGCAAAATTTGAAGTCATAGAAAAGGAGCCGGACTACCATATGATACTAGGGAGACCGTGGCTTCATGACAACAAGGTCATTCCTTCAACGTATCACCAGTGCCTGAAGACCATGCTAAATGAGGAAGTCATCCGTATTCCTGCATCAGTCTCCGTACGCACCAATATGCGGAGTGGAGCTGTTCGAGTCAAAAGATACTCCGCATGGAAGATCAGACAAAGTCATGTGCACCCCACTACCCACATGGGCTTCAATCCAGGAAGAAGACCGACTTGCATCATTGGGGCCAAGCACCACGACACGCCTTCTCTGACGAGGCGTCCATCTTTATCCGGTGAAGCTTCAACCCACGCTCACACCAAAAGGGAACGCACTTTCGAGGCGAAACGTGATCAGAAGGGGATGACAATATACCGGCGCCGCTGTTAGCAATTAGCAGGAGAGACTGGCACCCAGTCTCTCCGCCCAATTGAATGCTACAAGAACGACGAAATACAAGAGGAGGTATTGGATGCCCCGCGACAACTACAAGATGGAACCAATTCCACGACTGACGAGCTCGAGACTGTTAACATCGGGAATGAAGAATCTCCCGTGCCGGTCTCTATCAGTTCGACTCTGTCCACAGACGAACGTACGAGTCTTGTTCAACTACTCAAGGAGTACCGAGATGTGTTCGCATGTACATACGAGGAAATGCCTGGTCTAGATGAAAAATTGGTCACCCATCACCTACATGTCATACCTGGATCCAAGCCAATCAAGCAATCTCCAAGGCAATTCAGACATGAAGTAGAAGAACAAATCAAGAACGAAATTCGAAGTTACTAGATCTTTGGCTTCATCAGACCTATTCATCATCCGACCTGGTTAGCTAATGTGGTCCCAGTAAAGAAGAAAAACAGACAAATTCGGTGCTGCGTGGATTTCAGAGACTTGAACAAGTGCCGCCCCAAGGACAACTTTCCTCTGCCTAACATTGACATGTTAGTATACGCCACTAGCGGACACGGCATGTTTTCCTTCATGGATGGTTACAACGGCTACAATCAGATAAGGATGTATGAGCACGATGCAAGTAAGACAGCCTTCCGAACCCCTATTGGCAATTTTTACTATACTGTTATGCCATTCGGTTTAAAGAACGCAGGCGCAACGTATCAACGTGCTATGACGGCAATCTTCCACGACATAATGCATTAACAAGTAGAAGACTATGTAGATGATATCGTGGTCAAGTCAAGGGCTCGAGCAGATCACACCAGCATCTTACGGCAAGTGTTTGAGAGGTGTCGAGAATACAAATTGAAGATGAATCCTTTGAAATGCGCTTTCGGCGTCTCTTCAGGTAAATTTCTGGGATTCCAAGTAACTGCAGAAGGGATCAAGGTAGACCCATCCAAGACTCAGGCTATCCTCACAATGCCGCCCCCACGAACTGTGAAGGAGCTCCCGGAGTTTCATGGGCAAGGTGAACTATATTCGACGTTTTATACCCGGTCTAGACCAACTTACCGCCTCATTCACCCCCTTGTTGAAGAAAGGAGCCGCCTTCGTTTGGACCGCAACCCCAATAGGAAGCTTTTCGAAAGATTCAACGAATACTTGTCATCTCCGGCCGTCATGAAGTCTCCGCACAAGGGAAGCCGCTATATCTCTACACCGCCTTCGGTGACACCGCCGTAGGGGCTCTACTCGCTCGGGAAGACGACGAGGGAATCGAACGTCCCATATATTATTTCGGCCCGAATATTAAGAGATCTTTGAACTCGATATCCCAAAGAGAGAAAGCATGTTTAGCTTTGATCCATTCCATTCAGAAGTTTAGGCATTACCTACTATCCAACAAGGTGATACTCGTGTCTAAATCTGACCCTGAAAAGTTTTTACTTTCAAAGCCGGTCTTGACGGGAAGGACAGGCAAGTGGCTTCTCCAAATGTCGAGTTTGGACATAAGATGTACGTCACCTAGAGCTATCAAGGGTCAAGCAGTCGCGGACTTACTAGCAGCTTTCCCTGGAGAAGGCACTACAGGGCTCCACGAGGATCTTCTGGAGAATTTCCAGACATCCTTGTTTTTGGAAGAAGAAGTGTGGCTCTTGTATTTTGATGGCTCTGCTACCCCTAGCGATAATCTTTGGAGGAGCGGGCATGGTATTAGTATCTCCAACTGGGAAGTATTCTCACACTCCTTCAAGATGGACTTCGAATGCACCAACAACTCAGCAGAGTATGAAGCCTTCCTCATAGGGCTGTCACTAGCCAAGCAAGCAGGAGTCACGCGTCTGGAGATAAGAGGTGACTCCAAGTTACTGGTGAATCTAATGAATAGGGTATACGCACTGAAGGAAGTAACGCTAGCTCCATATCGATCAGAAGCACAAAGGTTGCTAAACTATTTTGCATATGCAACCATAACCCATGTCGGTTGCAGCAACAACAAACACGCCGATTGTCTAGCAACACTGGCTTCCAAATTGAAGTTCGAAGGTTTGGAAGAAACCCTGACAGTGAAGAGGAGAACCATAGAATCGACATGGCTATCACAATACAAAGACACCAAGACCGACGATTGGTGAACTCCGATCATTCAAGAGCTCAACAGCTCACTCTCCCAAGGAAAGGTCGGTCTTAAAACCCTGCAGAACTTCTTCATGCTTCATGGTATGCTATATTATCGGAACCCGGATAGTTCCCTGTCAAGATGTCTTGGGGATGACGAAGCACAACTACAGCTGAGTCGTGTTCACAATGAAATTTGTGGACAATCACTGGTGGTAACGCTTTACCGACGACTTCAACGCCTGGGCTATTACTGGCCAGAGATGGAGACTCAATCCAGACTACTTCAGAAGTCCTGCTCAAATTGCCAAGCACCGCCACATCAATTGGAAATTTTTAACGTGAACCACACCGGAGACTGGAGAGAGCCATACATTAGTTATCTCCGTGACGGAACAACTCCTGCCAATCAAAAGGATACTATCAAGATAAAGCAAAAGGCTAAGCGGTTCGTATTCCACGAAGGGATCCTGTATCGCAAGAGCTTAGGAGGTGATCAACTACGATGCCTGACTGGGGAAGAAATCCCAGTCATGCTGAAGGAGACACACGAAGGAGAACATCAAGGGAAGAGGAAACTGTTTCTGCAGATACACGAGAAATATTATTGGCCGACCATGGAGAATGACGCAGCCGCTTTTGTTCAAAGTTGTCACAAATGCCAAATTCATGGGAACCTTGTTCATGCGCCTTCCACCCCTTTGCACTCGATAAGCAGTCCATGGCCATTTTACAACTGGGGACTGGACATTATCGGGAAAATCAACCCTCCGTCATCAAAGCAGAACGAGTACATCATAACTACGACAGAATACTTCACCAAATGGGTAGAAGCCATTCCCCTGCGAGGGACTACAGGAGCAACAATTGCGGCTTTCATTAAAGAACATATCATTTGTCGTTTTGGTGTGCCTAAGCATATCATCACTGATAATGGTACTCCCTTTGCCAATAAACAGGTACGAGAGTTACTTGAAGAGTATGGCATTAAACAGGTCTTCTCCACCATCTACTATCCTCAAGGGAACGGACAAGCTGAAAGTACCAACAAGACATTGATCCGGATCATCAGTCGAACAGTACACTATAATCCTAGGGAATGGCATGACCATTTACCAATGGCGCTATGGGCATACCGGACATCACCCAGAAGCTCCATTGGAGTTTCCCCATACTCACTTGTTTACGGAGCGGATGCAATTCTCCCGGCAGAGATCAAAATCCCATCGGCCCAGATTGTAGCGGAACCGGGATCCACTGAACGAGGTGAAGCCTCTAACTCTAGAGTAGCGGAGTTAGACACTCTGGATTTCGGAAGAAACAAAGCGAGAAGAACGCACTCGGGTGTACGGGAATAGAATTTCCGGGCATACAACAAAACCGTGAAATCACGTGTTTTCAAAGTGGGAGATTTGGTTTTGAAAACAACCAAGCACATCCAACAAGACATGTCCGCACCAAAATTCTCACCGAAATGGGAAGGTCCTTACACAAGTCACCAAGGCTTACAATACCGGCTACTACAAGATCATTAAGGTGGACGGAGGCAAACTGGAAGCAGTCATCAATGGAAAGTGGCTCAAGGCATATCATGCCTGACCACTATCTGCTCTGTCAACAATACAGACATTTATTTTCATTACATGTTTGAATCATCAATTATATTCAGAGATGCATCAATTGAAAAACCCGTTTCACCAATCAAAAAAAAAACCAATACAATTTATTCCGCAAAGACGTTCAAGAAACTTTGACATAAACGTCATTAACAATAAGGGAACACAGCTGAATACGACTTAGAAGAGGCCATCTAGAAGATTATAGTTCCTTGAGAGCATCATCTCCAGTCTAGCTTGATATCTTTTCGTTCTTTTCTTCAAGTCCTCGTACAGCCCGCTCTACCTCCTTTGATTCTGCAGCCAGAGCCTTCTCCTCTTCCAAGATAGCTTTCGCAGCAGGAACAACATTTACGAGAATACCCGCTCGATCGACCTTGATGATATCAAGACGCTGCCGCAACCAGCCCACGTTGAACCGCATGGATTCGCAGGTAGATACCATATTCTCCCACTTTTCGAGGCTTGATTCGGCAACGTTGCGGATAGAAATATTCTCCATCTCAGCAATCATGGGAAGAAGGCAGTTTACCGCGGTGACCAAAGAAGATGAACAGTGTCGGACCACATTCCTGGTTGCGATATGGCCGTACTTTATCCATAACTTTGTGTACAAAGGCACAAACTCCTTACGCACTAAGAATCCACCGACATCTCGGTAGCTGGAGGATAAACATTTCATGCGAACATCGAATGAAAGGCCTGCATTGGGGTATTCATAAGATGAGATACCCAGATCAGCATCTTCGAGGTCCACAGGGGTAGGCGTGTTTGAGTTTGAAGGAAGAGGACTGGTTAGGTCGTCATCATCGATAACCATCACACATGTTCCAGTAGGGTATCTCTGCAAGAATGAGGGGATTATTCACTTGATCATTATAAAGAACAAGCAATTGTTCAAAAAAGGAAAAAGAGACGAACCAGTATGATCTTCTTGACTCGGAGAACACGAGCAGGGGATTCGTCATAAAGCTCGACGCAGGTCGTGCACGTTTAACGGAAGATCCTGGATGGTATGAAGAAGACGATCCACTGTTGTTCGACATGATGAGGAAACGGAGTTTCTGCGAGAAAGCCCTATTGTAAAATCGTAAAAGTGGTCCAAAATCTCTACACCTACATATATGCTGAGGAAACCCTAAAACGATTATGGCGCCCGATATATGGGGATTCGACACCGACCAAGTCAGGCTTTCTTTTGAACCCTAATCAAGAATCAGAAGAGCATCTGGATACGAGCGATTCAACTAGAAGTGTGTAAGCACCCACACCCGGAATCCCAGTAGAAGAAGAATCTTATCCCTAACTCAAACACCTAAGGGAGGAAGCCGGTCCATCAAGGTCTGTGGTCACGCACGTATGGAGGATTGCCCACGATTGGTCAGAATCCCTCCAGGTAGACTTCTTTTATCTTGTCTTCTTATGTTTGTATATGTCACCATCTCATGCCTACCCCACAATAGTGTAACCATTATGTGCTAGGAAGGGGACTTAATGTTGATGGTGGATTTTCATTTAAGGGCTGAAATTGTAAAAGCCAAAATTATGCGCTAACGTCTTGCAAAAGATAAAGCCATTAATAAGTCACGAATACTTCTTCACCTTACTAATTCACCTAGAATAGAGCATGTGGCAACAATCCCAAAGATTCACGTGAATTAAATACACGAAATTCATCCAGGTTGGAGCATGTAGCAACAATCCCATATACCATGTGAATTTACAACATTATTAATTAATGCATGACCAGCCTCGTATTTCCTGTACTCATTACCGGTGCGGCATGACGACTGAGTGTTGTTCTCAGCAGAGCAACACGAATCTCCAAGCATTAATAATAAAACATGTACGAAATACCCATACATGCTACAACTCTCGGTGTGTTATACTAGCCCGATTGAGCATGTTTGAACTCGAATCGACCATATCGGTCTCGAAACGATCACGACCATCCAACCTCACCAAAGATGATTGGATGGCTTAGATTAAATCCATGACCCCAAGCAGTTATTAGAATATTCACCACCAACCCAACGCGGTCCCACATGGTCGGCCTCCCCAAAACGGTGGTATAGTTTGCCAAACCGTCCAAACCAAACCAGTATGGACGGAAAACCCTAAATTAGGGTTTGCGGCACATTACATGTATCGCAAAACAGTCTCAACCATCCATCTTCGCAGGCATAGATGGAGGGTGTAGATGTAGATTCAAAAGGCCCAGAGCATGTCAACACAAACACCGTGGCCCGCCTACATACTCGATCGATCGGTCGGGACCAACTATGGTTGGTCGTCTTGATTCGTGCGTCCCAAACTAGGTATGACACACGACCGGCAAAACCTGATTAGGGTTTGTGTCGCGATCACGAGCGTCCCTTTTCTCCTGCTCGGATGAAGGGTCCAGGAATAGACTAAGCAGGTCCGGTAAGTATCAACATGATTACTGCGGGCCCACCTATCTCCACACCCGATCGGCCAAGACCAAACTTGATTGTACACCTCGATTCGCATGCCCAAACCAGGCGTGGTCGCACCTCCTAATCGTAAACTGATCTCGACCACTCAACTTCTCCGGACAAATTGAGTGGCTTAGATCACGTTTCTATGAGGCAATGAAGTACAGGCGTGAACACCAGCCTACCACCGACACGCCGAATCAATCAGCCGGGACCGACCAGGCTTGGTCGTCTTGAAACGCACGCCCAAAGTGTGCATGATGCGCGGCTTTTGCGGCACCATATTTCTGTTGCAAATCGATCTCAACCGCTCCTCTTTGCCGGTCAAATTGAGTGGCCTAGATCGCACCTTCATGAGACAGTGAGGTACGGACGTATACACCGGCATGCCGTCTACACGCATTTCCGGTCGGTCCTTTCCAAAACACCTCCCATGCTTGGTTTCGACCAAGCTGAAGAGTGATGCCTGCGCACTTCTTCAAAAGACTTAAAACTTCATCAACGGTCGCAGATGAGTGTCACAGATCATCTCGTCCATCCAACTCTACCAGCTTGGTCAAGCAGCCTTGGTTAGGAGTTAAGAGACCAGCAAGGCGTCACCACAATCACCGTCCACCACTCTTCCACATGGAGTGATCGGTCAAGTCAGGGCTTACCTGTATAGCCTCCAAACGATCACTCGAAGATGGCTGGACATGATGCTATTTTAAGACGCTTAAATTCGTGACTTACTCCGGTAAGCCTTAAAAACAACAATGCTTCATACATGCTGAATATACTCGATGCAGTACCTGCGTAGAATACACACGATACTTCACAAGTATCGACTTCCTAAATAATTTAGTTATTTAGTCTAGCATTACATGCTACTTTCCGTGGGTCCCACGATCCACACACTCGATACATCAATCATGTCACAAACTGGGGGATACATACTGGGGTATTGGTCTGGCGGTTTACAGCGTGTAGCGTGCAACGCGCCATCATAAGAACGTGTCAGGAAGTCATGGACGGTTAGAGATACAGGAGAAGTGGGCAAGACTGGTCGTGTAACACCAACACACAACTCCACTACTCCATCACTCCACTTCCTCCACTTCCCACGAGAGACGTGAATGAGGCTCAAATGACTTGTATAAATAGGTTCTCCTCCCTATTTTTCAAAAGACAACAGAACAAGTCAAGACAAGACAGAAACCAAGTGTTAATACAAAACGTATTCAAACACTAAAATCCTGCTTGCATCAATCGTAAGCCTGCTCACCTTTCTGTTACAAGTTATAAACAAGCCTATACCTTCACAATCTCAACACCTTATTCGCTTCCCTCCCTAAGATCAACCCCATCTCCTTCACTTTGTGACCGAAGCAAGTCTGGAACGGCCATTTCTTGGTTTAGGCCAGAGTTGTACATATTGATTTCTCGAATCACAAGCACTCACCGCGCAGTGCATTTGTTTAGGGTTTAGATTCATTCCTCATCCACACACCCCAAATTACCAAATCCGACAGGAATAGTTTTCACCCATAAACATTAGGATACTTTCCTCTCCGAATAGACGGCTCCACCAAAAACAACAAGACCAATTACATAGGATTGGTTACATCAATTACCAGGACCGATCATACCAAATCATAAGTCTAGGTATTATGATTGGTTATACCAAGATCATAACTTGAGTTAAGATCCGTTCTTCCAACTCACACATATTGGTCATCCAAAGAATATGCAATGAATAGCCGGACCAATATACCTATTGATTTCCTATTCAATTCATGAAACAAGTTCCCGAATCTACTTCCTTTAAAAAATGTAAAACATTGTTTCTATGATGAAATCCTCACCATAATCATAAAACTATATATACAAGATTATGTCGATGTCATATCTACGAAGTTTAAAAGATAAGCGTTATACTTCGTAATATAATCCCTTAATACAATGACCATACTATTATGATCATGTTTATCCACTAGAGTATTATTTATATACAAGTTTCGCATGTTATGTTTTCAATATAGCACGACTTGAAAGATATGTTAGGAATAGAAACAAGTTCAAGTCAATATTAATAACCTCAAGTGGAAGGATGATGTCGTTGTTGTAGTCGTTAATTCTTCTCATTCTTCAGGTCTTTTGAGTAATACATGTATGTCTCAACATTTCTAGATTTTCTATTCTAACCTAAACGAAGTTGACTCCAGTATTTAATCAAGCGACTCTAGATGAGTTTTGATACTAAAATATGACAACCAAACTTGACATACCAACGCTTGGTGAGTTCAACCGAGCTATGCTCTAACAATTTCCCCCTTTGTTAATTTTAGTGACAAAACTCTATTTACATATGAAGCTAAAAGAATTACAAAATAACTCATTCTTCATACGCTTGATTCCAAGTTTCAATAACACAATAACCTGCATATATTCAATCAATAAATGCCGTTGTTGACATTTTAATAACAAAAGCTTTTACTCCCCCTAAAGGCAAGCTAGGTAAATTTTCAATCCGAACATCTTTGGTTTACGGATCATTATGTAAGGTGGAGTGGTTTTCATTGTGAGATGGAAGTATTGTCCTCGAGCAAACTACCCTATACAAATACAACAACTCCCTGTCGTCGAGGTTACGGTTGCACTTAGCATGTGCAACAGGCCTTTAAACCCCTAGGTGTCCCTAGTGGACGAGTTATAGTCTCGTGAGGGCTTACTAGAGATATACCCACAAAACCTACTCCAACTTCAAAGCGTTCCAGCGTCCCAAGCATCCAAAGAGCTATGTGGACATAGAGTTTCTGCATGCTAGTAATAAGAAGTTATGCAGTTGAAGGAAATCCTACACTACACCCCTCACTAGAATATACACAATTAAGTCATTTTAAGATGAATGATTATGATTCCTATTGATTGAATACTTGAATCTTTACAATATGAAATAGAAATGAGTTATAGAATTACAATCACTCTAAAACTTTCTCTCCCCTAATGACTTGCTTAACAATTCAAAAAAGAACCCCTCTACAACAGACTTACTCAACCCTTTATATAGGGTAGTACACAGTGGATGACAGCTAAGCTGTCCTTTATTTTCGGGAATGGCTTGCGAAATATCGCAAGTGTACAAGTAGACAATCTCGCGACACTCTTAAACTTCGCCATATTTTCATATCTTCCTCGTGTTCGTTTGTCGTCATTCATTGCGTCATTTATTTTACTTCCCTACGACTCCCTCGCAATGTCGTCATTTATTAATCTCGTGAAGTATTGATGTCGCGATATTATGATCCTACATCTTGCCTCTTCTCATGTCTTCTCTGCGAAGAAGAGAATGTCATGAGAACCAATATTTTGAAATGCCGCAACTACTCATCTTTATCTGTTTCACTCTCGTACTTTTACACGTAATTTATTACAGATGTTTCTTCTTCCACTATTTTCTTGACACGTCTCTTTCAACCGTTTATTCTTGACCATTCATGTCCCATCTCGCATTAAATGCATTTGTTTTCTCGAGGATTCTTCTCTCTATATATAGTTTTCTCACCCTTCTCTTCTTCTCTTTTATTTTCTCTCTGCAACTTTTCTTCAACTCTCTTCCTCCGCAATCTGCGCTTCTGCTACTGTAAATCTTCTCTTCTTTCTTTCTCTTGATCTTCAATTCTCTAATCATTCCCATACTCTAAAAATGGCTTCACTTGGTCGTATATATAAACCCCTTTTTAATGAAGCTCAAAAGAATTTACAAGAGAAAGGCTTCATCCTATCAACCATTCCTGACACCTATACTTTCTGCAAAGTTATTTTCTAATCATCAGTGTGATGATCAGAAAATCATAATCTCGCTAGGTCAAATTCTCGCAGGCCTTCCCATTCCTCTCTACAATCCCGAGATGCCTTTATTCTATGAAATTCTTGCTCATGAGAAATTCTCGCGAGCTATTTATCAATTAAGCGGTGATTGCATCCGTTTAATGCTTGAATTCGCCAACCGTGGCGCTGGTAAGGGATCTTTATATTCTGATGATGTCAAAGATCCTAGATTCGCAAGTTTAAAAATAGTCACTGAGAAGTATACCGTAGAAAACTTTTTTTGAAAATTATGAAGTAATAAATATGAGAAATGATAAATCTCGCTGGGGTGCTCGATTGAGAGAAAAGATAATATTTCCAGTGATAAGATGCTTATGCAAGATATTGACTGGCACTCGGGCAAAAATAATGTTCCTCGATACTCCAAAGATGAGAAGTGGTGTGTTGTTCCTCTATTTTTGAGCGGACCTTATATTACAGGTTCTCATATACTCCCTGCGAATCTCGCAGGCTATCGTCCTTGGGAATTCAAGTGGCCCGAGAAGGCAAAAGAGGTATATTTCCTATTTCAGGTTTGCTTTACGATATTTCCTTCCTCTTTTATTTACTAGGCTTGCAAAATTTTCAGATTATCAAATTGAGAAAGAGTTATAAAAGACGTCCAAAGGCGAGTACTCTGGCAATACTCCGATCAATCACGAATGAAGTAAGAAATACTTTATTTTGTTATTTTTAACAATATTGTTGCCTCTGTTTCTTATCTTCATTCGTGTGCGAAGGTTGGAGTTGAAGAAATTGACATTTCCGAAGCTGCTAAGATTAAAGGCAAGAATAAAATCACTCTCCGCAAGGATAAATCTTCTGCTCCATCTTCTAAAAACGGAAAATCCATCCCTCTTCTCATTCTAGTTCCCAAACCAAATGAGAATTCGACGAAGATGAAAATGAGGTTGATACTTCTTTTGCAAAGGATAATCATTCGGTCGAATCTGCTATGGCGCAATTGTCTAGTGTCTTCTCGATTCTATGCAAGGATTGGGAGACGATCATTTATCTCGCTTATGAAGCTCTCGCAAATATTTGCGATGCCCCCTGCTGGTGGATAATGATTCTTTTCGTGGAGTTTCTCGAACAATGACTCCCAGTTTCTTAAATGCACTCAGTGCCTTGGTATGTTCATATTTCTTTATTTCTTTGTGATTTCGATTATAAACCTTATCTTAACAATTTCTTTACTTTCCTTTACAGTCTGGGAGAGCTTCCTTTGTCGTTGCCTCAGACCTCGAGAAAAGACGCAACAATCTTGAAAAGAAAAATCTTCAACTTAAAGAGAAGAACAAAGAACTAGAAATTGAAGTTGCGACATCTCGCAAGAAGGATGAAAAAATTCAACAGTTGGAAGTTGAATCTTCTTCCCAGAAGGACAAAATATCTACTCTTCAAAGTGCTAATCAACAACTTTATGGTATAACACCCTCCTCTTTTATTTATTTCTACTTTGTCATTTATTTTTCTTTGCCTGACTTATCATTTTCGCAGACATTTATAATCTTTATGACGAAGCCATCCTTCTCCATTCATTCCCTGAACCTATGGATGATGATACTCTTCTCGCTCATCTCAATGAATCTTTAAGTAGTTCTTCAAACAAGATTAATTCTCTCTCATTGAATGAACTTCGAACCAAATTTCATCTTTTAGAGATTGAACATAGATCTAGTTTAGGTTTAGCCAACCGATTTAAACGTTTATATCTTGACTCCCAGGAGAGTAATAATATTCTAAGGAAGAAAATTAGTAGTCTCATAGATGATAAGGATCGCATTGCTAATCAAGGTGCGCAAGCATTAGCAAAATTCCAAAAAACTCTTCTTGAAGTCCAAATTGAACGAGATGAATCTCTTCGCCAAAATGCCATACTTAATGAGCGAGAAAATCAAATTCGTTCACTTCTTGTCATAAATAATGATGGTGAATTTGCTTGGGCTGCGAAGGTTCTAGATAATGCCAGAAATAACTTAGGTGTTGATGTTAGTCTTCATGCCGAGCATACTGCCTTGGTTAAAGATATGATTTCTAACAGAGAAGGTTGTTTATTGTTCTTCATTATTTCTCCGTCTCTTTTTTATGAAACTGTTATTAAGCTGCTAACTCATTGTCATTTGTTCGCAGAATCTGAGAAGAGGTTTCAAACTAGAATCAAGGAACTTGAATCCGATAAAGCACAACTTGCAAAAGACTTCTCTCTTCGTAATGACAAATATTCTAAGCTGAAGAAGCAACTACAAACTACTGTGGCGAATTTCAATAATGATGTTGTTCGTTTTCGCAATCAAACTATTGAAACTGTTTGCAATGACCACAACATTCCTCTTTCTTCATATCCTTGTCTTCTCGATGAAATTTCGAAAATATGCCTTGCTCGGATGTCTCTGATAGTGATGTAAGCGAAGAAGAGGAATCTGATAAAGAATCTGACGAAGAAGAATAAGTTGCTAGATTGTTCCATTTTCCTTTCTCTTCTTGTGATACTTGTACATTTATCCTTATAACCTTCCATTTTGTAATCTCTTACTGTAAATCTATCATATGAAAATAAATAACAAGTTTTTATTCTAATCATTCCCATACTTGCCTCTGTTATTTATTTTCACATGAGAGAAATTAAGTCGATAATCTTTAAGTAATGATACTTCTTAATTTCGCAACTGTTGTTGCCGATTCTCCACAAACGAAGAAATATAGTCGTATTCGCAAGCTTGTTTGCTTACTCAATTTCTTGTGTTATCTTATCATCGTTTATGTTGAAATTCATCATTACGACAAAATCGCAGGACGTCGTTACATTTTCATGTAATGACCCATTGATCTTGTCTTATCATTGTTTTTGTGTGGTCTTATTTTGCCTTCCTAATTAAAGGTCTTATTTTGCCACCCCTCATTTTGCATCAATATGACAGGTCTAAATATTCTGGCGGACATAAAGTCCCATGACATTGACGTCTTGCGACAAAATCGCAGGACATCGTTACACTTTCATGTAACAACCCATTGATCTTGTCTTATCAGTTTGTTAGTATTTTTGTCTATGCAGGATGTTTATGTTGCGACAATATGACAGGTGTAGTTGCAGGATTTCCCACACTACACCCCTCACTCAAATCTGTTTAATCAATCCACTGGGAGATGAACAATGATGTGTTTTATTAATTGTTTCTTGAAAGGTTTACAAAGAAATGTAGAGCAAAGCTAAAGAAATTACAATCTCTCTTTCCTTTCTCTCTCCTAATGACTTGTTTCACAATTCAAAAAGACCTCTCCCTTACAACAGACTTACTCGACCCTTTATATAGGGTATTACATAGTGGGTGACAGCTATACTGTCCCTTATTTTCGGAATCGTCTCGCGAGTACTCGCGAATATACAACTGTTTGCCTTCGCAACACTCTTAAATCTCGCCAAGTCTTTCATACTTTCCTCATGTTCTAACTATCGTCATCTATTACGTCATTTATTTACCTCCATGCGACTCCTTCGCGACGCTAGATGTTTATTAATCTCGTGAAGTATTGTTGTCGCGATATTCTCGGTCCTACATCTTGCCTCTTCTCATGTCTTTCTGCGAAGAAGAGAATGTCATGAGAACCAATATTTTAAAGTGCCGCAATCGCTTATCTTTATCTTGCGATTGTTTATTTTCACTCGTTTTGTTTATGTACGGAATTTATTACAGGTGTTTCTTCTTCCACTCTTTTCTTGACACGTCTCTTTCAACCGATTATTCTTAACCATTCACGTCCCTTCTCTCATTAAATGCATTTGTTTTCTCGAGAACTCTCTTCTCTATATATAGTTTTCTCCTCTTTCTCTTCTTCTCTTTTTATTTTCCCTCTCGCAACTTTTCTTCATTTTTCTCCTTCCGCAATTTGCGCTTCTGCTACTGCTTCCTTTTCAATTCTTCACTTCTCCCTTCATTCCTATACTCTGATAATGGCTTCACTTGGTCGTACATACGCTCCTCATTTTACTGATATTCAAAAGAAATTACAGGAAAAGGGTTTCACTTTATCTACCATTCCTCATCAAGAATCCTCATCTATGCTTTCTGCAAAATTGTTTTCTCGATCATCAATGTGATGATCGAGTAAAATTATAGTCTCGCTTAGGTCAACTTCTCGCAGGCTCCCCATTCCTTTATATAATCCCGAAATACCATTATTTTATGAGATTCTTGCTCACGAGAAATTCTCGCGGGCTATTTATCAATTGAACGGCGATTGTATTCGCCTAATGCTTGAGTTCGCCTCTCGTGGTGCCGGTAAAGGATCTTTATATCCTGACAATGTTAGAAATCCCCAATTTGCGAATTTACCAATAGTTGCCGAGAAGTATCGTGGATAATTTCTTTGCAAATTATTCGGTCATAACTATGAGAAACGATAAATCTCACTGGGTGTTCGATTGAAGAAAAATGATAACGTTGATGCCGACAAACTACTTATGCAAGACATTGATCGGCATTCGGGTAAAAATAATATCCTCGCTACTCCAAAGATGAAAAGTGGTGGGTTGTACCTCTCTTTCGAGTGGACCTTATATCGCAGCTCACATGCACTCAATCTCGCGAATTATCATCCAATCTCGAGAAGACGAATTATCATCCTTGGGAATTTTTAAGTTGTTAATTTATGGCAAGCCTAGTTGGGAGAAGATTTTAAAAGAGGTATATACATATCATTCATTTTAGATTTGCTTTGCTATGTCTTCCATTTCTTGCCTTCATTAACTTTTTAGAAAAATTTTAGGTCACCGAATGAGAAAGAAATACAAAGAGAATCCTCAGCCAAATATCCTGGCGATACCTCGATCACTCACGGATGAAGTAAGAAACATTTTCTTTTGTTGTTTTAAACAATATTGTTGCCTCTGTTTCTTATCTTTATTCGTGTGTGAAGATTGATGTTGAAGAAGTTGAAATCGCAAAGATTAATGATGGAGAAGTCGAAGTCGCGAAGGCTAAAGGCAAGAACAAGGCCATTTCTCGCAAGGACAAATCTTCCGGCCCATCCTCCAAAAGACGGAGACTCCAACCTCCTTCACATTCTAACTCCCAATCTAGCGAGAATTCGGAAGATGAAAATGAGATTGGCACCTCTTCGCTAAGGGAAGTCATTCGGATACTTCGCTATGGCGCTTTTATCTAATGTCTTTACCGATTCTATGCAAGGTTTTGGCGATAGCAACTTGTCCGCTACTTGCGAAACTATCGCTAAGATTTGTGATGCCCCGTTGTTGGAGGATATCGAGTCTTTTCGTGGAGTTTCTCGAACAATAACACCCAGCCTTTTAAATGCTCTCAATGCTTTGGTATGTTCACACCTCTTTACCTCTTTGTGACTCCGCTCTTATCTTTAATTATGTCTATATTTTTTTTTTTTTTTTTTTTACAGTCTCCGAGAGAGCTGCTTTTGTTGCTGCCTCAGACCTTGAGAGAAGACGCAACAACCTTGAAAAGAAGAACTTGCAATTGAACAAGAAGATTCGAGAACTAGAAATTGGGGTTGCGTCATCTCGCGAGAAAGATGAACGGATTAAACAACTGGAGGCTGAACTTACTTCTCAACAAGATAGAGTATCTACTCTTGAAAGCGCAAATAAGCGACTTTATGGTATAACAATTTTTATTCCTCGATTTCTTTTATTTTACCATTTACTTTTCTTTGCCTAATTTACTATTTTCGCAGACATATATAATCTCTCCGAAGAGTCCATTCTTCTTCATTCATTTCCCGAGCCCATGGATGATGATGTACTCCTTGCTCGCCTCAATGAATCTCTAAGTAGTTCTTCAAATGATGCTAACCTTCTTTCATTAAAGGATCTTCAATCCAAACATCATCTCTTAAAAATCGAGCATAGATCTAGTTTAAATTTGGCTAATCTTTTTAAACGAAAGTACGTTGACTCCAAGAAGAAGACCAAAACTTTAAGGAAGAAATTTAGTGATCTCATAGATGAGAAAGATCGCATTACTAACAGAGGTGCACAGCATTAGCAAAATTTCAAAAATCTCTCCTTGATGTGCAAGTTGAGAGAGATGAACTCCTTCGTCAGAATACCATGCTTAGCGAGCGAGAAGACCAAATTCGTTCACTTTTTGTCATAAATAATGATGATGAATTTGCCCGGGCTGCGAAGGTTTTAGATAACGCTAGAAATAACTTAGGTGTTGATGTTAGTCTTCGCACCGAGCAAACTACCTTAATCAAGGATATGATCTTTGAAAGAGAAGGTTGTTTGTTATACTTCTTTACTTTTCTCGTTATTTTTCCTTTTGTATTATTAAAATTAATTCATTTCCTCATGTTTTGAGTAATCAAAAGAGATTTCAGACAAGGATTGGAGAGCTTGAAATCGAAAAAGAGCGTCCCGCAAAAGATCTCTCTCTTCGCGAGAATAGATATTCTAAATTGAAGCACAGCAATTCCAAACTACGGTGGCGAATTTTAATAATGATGTTGTTCGTTTTCGCAATCAAGCTATGGAAATAGTTTGTAAGGATCACAACATCCCTGTTCATTCATATCCCTTTCTCTTGAAGAAGTTCCCGAGAACTTGCCTGTCTCGGATGTTTCGATAGTGAAGCTAATGAAGAAGAAGAATCGACGACGAGAGTGATGGAACCAAAGAATCGATGAAGAAGAAGAAACCCAAGAATCAGATGAAGAAGAAGAACCAAAGCAAAGAAATAACTTCTCTTTCTTCTTTGATTTCTTGTAATATCTCGTATACATATATCTTTGACTATTGAATGTAAATTTCAACTTTTGCTCCCTTTGTTCGAGATATATTAATCAAACAACCCTTCTTTATAATTATAACTTCACACTTGCCTCTGCCTCTGTTCATAAGATATAATCAACTTTGCGAGTTAAATAATATAATCATTCTCGCGAGATATATATATATATCATTTTTTTTTTTTTTTTTTTTTTGACAATATCATCGCTACAAGATCGCAAGATATCTTCATGGATTAAGAAATCTATTGATCTTGCCTTATCATTATTTGTGTGGTCTTATTATGCCTTCCTAAGTAAAGGTCTTATTTTGCCACCCTCATTGCGACAAGATCGCAGCCGTCTTTACACTTTCATATAATGACCCATTGACCTTGTCTTATCATTTTTTTAGTATTTTTGCCTTTGTAGGACATTATATTTGCGACAATATGGCAAGTTTAAATGTTCTTGCGACCACAAAATCCCGGCACATTGTCGTCTTTGCGACGAAATCGCAGGACGTTCTTACATTTTCATGTAAAAACCCATTGATCTCGTCTTACCCTCGCGTTAGTATTATTGCCTCTGCAGGATTATTGCACAAATATGACAAGCCTAAATTCTCTTGCGAGAATAAAGCCTCATGACATTTGCGTCTTTTGACACTTATCACCTCCCTAATGGAGGGTGCCGCCTTATCTTCTCCCTGGTTGCCCCTTCAAGGAGGCGTACATCGGCCATACAAGGCTAGCTCCTCCCATCCAGTCTTAACAACAACTGGTTGTTTTCGCAGCCTCTTATCCCTTATACCTATATGGTTTATGGTTACGAGACCGCACCCTAAGTGGAGTTTCTTCGGGCCGAAAGATGTGCCAAGACTTGTCAAGAGTGGTAAGGAAGTTCCATGCTCCCCGCACTCTTGACTCAACCGTGTACCTCGGCGCCTTGGTCATACACTCGACTCCTTGGAAGAGACCCTCGGGCGTCCAACCAGTGGTATAACCGTATATATATAGTTGGAAATCCAAGGTATCTCCCGGATAGGCTTTCATGGGCCCCAAATTTCCATGACTTAGGTTTCGTGAGCGGTGTAACCTTCCACCGAGCCATGTTAAGAGATACCCCTTATATGACGTACTTTAGGTCTTACATTTGCCTCTTGCGAAATATCATTCGCGAACTAGGGGTGTACGCCATAAAGGTTTGTCCCATTCACTCACTCATTCATTTTATCAATTTATTCAATCATTTGTCTGCGAAGTTATCGCATAATCTCAGTTCCATTATTCAATAGATTTGTATACATTCTTCATGGCGAGATTCTCGCACAATTTTTCCGCAACCATCATCTCTGCCTCTTATCCTTATCATGCTTTCATCATTAAATTGTTATCTTTTCTTGCAATTATTCATTTTTACACCTTTTATTCTTACTTCCTTCCGCCTCCGCATCAGTCCACCATTTCAATGTCTCCTTTGCATCATGATACTCGTTGCTTTTGTGCATTCACTTTGCAAAGATCTCTTCTTCTTTTGTTTCTATGGCATCTACCATTAATCTTTCTTTTCTTTGTTCATCCTGTACATTCTTCCTCCAACCTTTCTTTTTTGCTGTTCTCTCTTCGCAGCTCTCTACATCCACCTCATAACACTTTTTCCCCTCTATCCAATCTCCTTTTATAATTCCGACACCGCTAGGATGTGGAAATTTTATGCACTGATGGTATGTCGATGCTATGCCCAGAATTTGATGAAGCCATGGTCTTCCAATCAATGCATTGTAGGGAGATTCCACATCAACTACGCAAAACAAAATATCAGTCGATAACCCCTGCAAGGGTATCCTCATGTGCACTTCTCCTTTGGGCTTGTTCGCTTCATCGTTGAAACCATATATTTTGTATGTTGAAGGGATCAAGTCTTCATCTCTTCCTCCCATAGTTTTGTAAGTATGATAGAAAAGAATGTTGATTGAATCGCCAAAGATCAATCAATATTCTATTGATTGCCCAACAATTTTCCGCTTCATCATCTTCGCCATCAATGGGTTTTGGATTAATTTCACTTCACAACCAGGTGGGCTATCATGTATTTCTCTTCCTTTGGGTACTTCTTCACTGAGAAAGAAATAATCTGCAGTTGCCACTCTTTTAGCTGCGATGTCTTCGCAACATTCATCACTTCTTTATCATCAGCATCTCTCGCGAAAACTCTACTAAGTACATTGTCATGAAAATCTTCAATAGTGCGGTATGAGTGTACAATGGAGTTGCAAAAAAAAATTTTAGCCTTTGCCCCAACTTCTATAACGAATGTTTCTTTTCCCTTTGCCGGTGGGGGTGGTAAATGTTGAACTTTCTCTTCTTCTTTTAAAAAGTGATTTAGTTTCCTTGATCAATCATTCTTAGGATAATTCTCTTGATGTTTCGGTCATTTGTTAGGTGCCCATGAAAGCGATGGTAAGAACAGAACTCATGACTTCTATCTCCGGTGGTGGCTCACTTCCCATGTTCCATGGTGCTGGTATATTTTCCATCAAAAGTATTGCTTCCCATATCTTTTCCACACCGGCATTCAATGGCGGCATTTTAATTTCCTCCCACACTACTCGCGACTTCGCTGTCCTCTATTATAATTCCGCTCTCGGCCTCCATAAGTCTCTTGCGAATTATACCTTTGACCTCCATAGGTTTCTTGTGGTTGATCAAGTCTTTGAATTTTATTGTTTCCGCCACGGTTGTAGAAATTTCTTTCTCTTTCAAACTCTTCCTGATCGCGACTTCCCATAGCTACTAACTTTGGTTCTATATCAACCGCTTTTCTTTCTTGTTGACCTTGCGATGTGCTCGCCACTGTGTGTATTAGTTGAGGTAATAAACTTCCATTCGCAACATTAGAATTTGTGCTCGCCACGGGTAAGATTCCATCTCGTTCGTCTTTCTTCTAAAGCAATATATTCCTCCCGGAGCTCTCGTAATTCAGTCATTGTAATTGTATTCTTAACTCGAAAACCCGAACATATAATAGATTGGTTGCGAACATAACATTTATGAATGACAAGATGAGGTATCTTTCATCTACCCCGCCGGCCATTTCGCCGCACATCGTCTTCCATCCGATAGTTAAATGTCTCAAACTCTCGCCAATTCTTTGTTTAGTCCAAATACATCTTCAATGCCGGTCGCGAAGAGTTGTTACTTATATACGCCCCAAGAATATAGCATGTAAATGATTGAATGATGTGATCGTATTCCTTGGTAAACCCTCAAACCATTTCAATGCTTCTCTCGTTAAACTTGACGCAAAATATTTGCATAATATAGCGTCATGGTTTTCCCATTGTAGCATACATCTCACATAAGCCTTGATGTGTTGTATCGCACAAGTGGATCCATCAAAAATGCTTAGTTAATTTGGTAAGTTGCATTTTGGGGGTATTCCTCCTAATCGCACTTCTAATGTAAAAGGATTTTTCGCAGCCTCCGCGATAGCTTCATCTAACCGCCTTTTCCCTCCTCCTTCTCTTCTCGTTGTTCAATATTCTTCTCATCTCTCGCCAATTCTCGAGAATTTGTTCATTTGCCTCGTAATTTGAATTGATCGGTCTCTTTATTTCGCTTCTCTCCTTCTTCGTTCGTGTCTACTTTTTTTGTATTCTTTCGTATTTTTCGTTAATGTCTCCATCATTGCGATTTCGCTCACGCCTCCTCTCTCGATTATCATGGTTATTCTCGCCGGATCGCTTCTTCTAATTCCCGATTTTCCATTTCTCGCTCTCAATCTCTCTCTCTCGCGAGCTAGACGTGCTTGCTCAATGTAATGCTTTTCAATATCATCTCCAATTTCCTTTTGTTTCCTTTGTGTTTCTCTCCCATGTAGTGCTCTTCTTCTTTCCTCCCGATTTTCTTCATTAATTGGGTTATTCTCGTCCTCGAGGTCGCCTATCTTCTTGATTTCCATCATCGTGGTTGTTTACCAAAATATAACGATTTTCTATTAGTTCTCTCTCTTCGCGACCTCCTTCGCCATGACTTAACTCTCTTTCCAAATTTTCTTCATTAATGTTTTCTACAGAGGCAATGTTCTCTCTCCCATTTTCTCTACTCGATACCGATCTCGATCTGTTACTACTTCTTGACCTTCGTTTTGCAGCCTCCTATTTTCCATCCTCAACTCGTGGTTTTGCCTTGTTAGATTCGCGCGTTCTTCTCGCTTCTAACCGCCTTTCTTCGTGTATTGTTTGTCTCAGCGCTTTCTAATGCCGCGATTTCTTCATTTCCACGAATTGTTTCTCCCATCTCTTCTCGATTTCTCTCTTCCGTCTATTATTCATCAATTGTTGTACTTCTTCTCTTTCTTCCGTAGAATCTGATCTCCATGTATGCACGCTCACTCTGTCATAATCGATTACTCTGTTTAGTGCTGGTTGATGAATAATAGACAGGAAGAGAGAAATCGAGAAGAGATGGTTGAATTGGTGGTTGAATTGATGGTTGAATTGGATCTTCTTCTCCATTTCTTGCATTTATCCTTGATGGTTCACCTACTTCATTTCTTCTTTCTCCCACTAATCTTCCACTTCTCCTTATGATTGTTGGTTGTTTCGATGCATTCTTTCTCCTAGCCATTTCTTAATTTTAGTAACTTGTTAAAAATTATTCAAGATTTCTTTCTTGTTATCCCTAATTCTTCCAATTCACAAGGTTGATCTTCTTCATTCCCTCGTTTTAGCGCATATGTAGTTGCAGGATTTCCCACACTACACCCCTCACTCAAATCTCGTTTAATCAATCCATTGGGAGATGAACAATGATGTGTTTTATTAATTGTTTCTTGAAAGGTTTACAAAGAAATGTAGAGCAAAGCTAAAGAAATTACAATCTCTCTTTCCTTTCTCTCTCCTAATGACTTGTTTCACAATTCAAAAAGACCTCTCCCTTACAAAGACTTACTCGACCCTTTATATAGGGTATTACATAGTGGGTGACACTATACCGTCCCTTATTTTCGGAATCGTCTCGCGAGTACTCGCGAATATACAACTCGTTTGCCTTCGCAACACTCTTAAATCTCGCCAAGTCTTTCATACTTTCCTCATGTTCTAACTATCGTCATCTATTACGTCATTTATTTACCTCCATGCGACTCCTTCGCGACGCAGTCGTTTATTAATCTCGTGAAGTATTGCTGTCGCGATATTCTGATCCTACAACAGGCCTAAAAATTCTTGCGAACTTAAAGCCCCATGACATTGCCGTCTTTTGACACTTATCAGCTCCCTAATGGAGGGTACCGCCCTTATCATCTCCCTGGTTGCCCCTTCAAGGAGGCGTACATCGGCCATACAAGACTAGCTCCTCCCATCGGGGTCTTAACAACAACTGAGTTGTTTTCGCAGCCTCTTATCCCTTATACCTATATGGTTTATGGTTACGAGACCGCACCCTAAGTGGAGTTTTCTTCGGGCCGAGTGCAAGATGTGCCAAGACTTGCCAAGAATGGCCGAGACACTTCAAATGTCCCAGGCACTCTTGGCTCAACCGTGTACCTCGGCGCCTTGAGCATACACTGACTCATTGGAAGAGACCCTCGGGCGTCCAACCAGGGTATAACCTTATATATATAGTTGGAAATCCAAGGTATCTCTCCGGATAGGCTTTCATGAGCCCCAAATTTTCATGACTCAGTTCCAGGGCGGTGTAACCTTTTCCCGAGCCATGTCAAGAGATACCCCTTATATGACGCACTTTAGGTCTTACATTTGCCTCTTGCGAAATATCATTCACGAACTAGGGTGTACGCCATAAAGGTTCGTCCCATTCACTCACTCTTTTATTTTTGTTAATTCATTCAAACATTCATTTTTGGTTTTCTCTTGTTATTTTGTTTGCGAAGCTATCGCATAATCTTGCTTTGTTTATTGTAATCTCATTTCAATTCTTCAATCAAATTTTCATACATTCTTGATGGCGAGATTCTCGCGCATTTCTTCTTCAATTAGTATTTCTTCCTATTACTCTTGATATGCCTTTGTCATTAATTTTGATAATAATGATTATTCATTTCTTACACCTTTTGCTCCTCTTTGCTCTCGCTGCTCGCACCATTCAAACCTCTTAATGGTTCCTTTCCATCATAATTTTCAACTGTTTTCATGCACTTGCTTCGCAATGTATCTTTACCTCTTGTATCTATGGTATCCACCATCAACCTTTCTCTTCTTTGTTAATCTTTTATATTTTGCTTCCAGCCCTTCCTTTTGAAGCTCTTTCCTCGCAACTCTCCACATCAATCTCATAGCATTTTTGTCCTTCCATCCAGTCTCCCTTTATAACTCCAACACCACTAGGATGAGGAAATTTTATACACTGATGATAAGTCGATGCTACACCCAGAATTTCATGCAACCATGGCCGTCCGATCAATGCATTATAAGGAGATTCCACATCGACTACACGTAACAAAACTTCGATTGATAATCCTTGCAAGGGTATTCTCATATGAACTTCTCCTTTAGGCTTATTCGCCGTGCCATTGAAACCGTATATTTTATACGTCGAAGGTATCAAATCTTCATCCTTCCCACCCATAGTCTTGTAAGTATGGTAAAAAAGGATGTTTACTGAGCTCCCCGTATCAATTAAGATTCTATTGATTGACCAGAATTTTCTCGCTTCATCATCTTCGCCATCTACGTGTTTTGGATTAATTTCCAATTTTACGACCAATGGGCTATCATGCGTCTCTCGCGCTTCAGGAATCTCTTCGCAAATGAAAGAAATAATCTGCATTTGCCATTCTTTTAACTGCGATGTCTTCGCAATGTTCATTACTTCTCTATTATCAGCATCCCTCGCAAAAACCCTACTGAAAACATTATCATGAAAATCTTCAATTGTTCGGTATGAATGTACAATGGAGTTGCAAAACAAATTTTTAGCTTTTGCTCCAACTTCTATTACGAATGTTTCTTTCCCCTTTGTTGAGTTTGTCCTGTGCATTTCTGGCGGTGGTGGTAACGGTTGAACCTTCTCTTCACTTTTTAGAAAATGATTCAGTTTTCCTTGGTCAATCATTCTGAGGATGATTCTTTTTATATTTCTGCAGTCATTTGTTAGGTGTCCATGAAAGCGGTGGTAAGAACAGAACTCGTGACTTCTATCACCTAGTGGCGGCTCATTCCCCATGTTCCATGGTGCAGGTATGTTTTCCATCAAGAGTATAGCTTCCCATATTTTTTCCACACTAGTATTTAGTGGTGGCATTTTGATTTCCTCCCATACTACTCGTGACTTCGCCGCCCTCCATGATAATTCCCGCCTTCGACCTCCATAAGTTTCTTGCGGATGATCAAGTCTTTGAATTTTGTTATTGCCGCCACGGTTGTAGTAGTTCCTTTCCCTTTCAAATTCTTCCTGATCACGGCTTCCCATAGCTACTATCTTCGGCTGTCCATCATCTATTATCCTTTCTTGTTGCCCTTGCGAAATACCAAACTCTTGTGTTTATCAATTTGGGTAATAATCTTGCATTCGTGAGATTTGAATTTGTATTCGCAATCGGGTATGATTCCATCTCATTTTGCCTTTCCTCTAGAGCAATATATTCCTCCTGGAGTTCTCACAACTCAGTCATTGTAATTGTATTCTTGACTCTAAAAATTTGAATATATAACAAATTGGTTGCGAACATAGCGTTTATGAATGATAGAATAAGATATCTTTCATCCACTCGTCCAGCCATTTCGCTACACATTGTCTTCCATCTCACAGTTAAGTCCAACTCTTTGTTTCATCCCAAAAACATCTTCAATTCCTGGTCGCGAAGAATTATTACTTATATATGCCCCTAAGAATATAGCTTGTAAATGGTTGAATGACGTGATTGTGTTTCTTGGTAAACCCTCAAACCATTTCAGTGCTTCTCCTGTTAAACTTGATGCAAAATATTTGCACAATATGGCATCATGATTTTCCCATTGTAACATACATCTCACATACGCTTTGATGTGTTGTATTGCACAAGTTGTTCCATCAAAATGCTTTGGTTAATGCGGGTAAATTGCACTTTGGGGGTATTCCTCCTAACTGCACCTCTAGTGTAAAGGGGGTTTTCGCAGCCTCTTCGATGGCCTCATCCAATTGTCTCCTTCCTCCTCCCCTTCTATTGTTCATCATTCCTCTCATCTCTACCAACTCTCTCAAGATTTGTTCATTTACATCAGGATTTGAATTTATTGGTCATTTTAGTTCTGCCTCTCTCCTTCTGCGTTCATGTCTATTTTGATTTTCTTATTCATCATTTTCTTCTCTTCTTTCTCTGCGACTTTCTCCTTCATCTCGTTCACGAATTCGCACACCATTATATCTATCATTTTCTCTTCTTGGTTGTCTATCAGTTCTCCTTTGTATTCTTTCATATTCTTCATTGATATTTCCATTGTTGCGATTTTGCTCGCGCCTTCTTTCTCGATTGTCATGATTGTTCTGCCGAATTGCTTCCTCCAATTCCCGTTCTTCCATTTCTACTCTTAATCTTTCCCTTTCACAAGCTAGACGCGCTTGTTCAATATAATATTTTTCGATGTCATCTTCAATCTCCTTTTGTTTCCTCCGTGTTTCTCTCCTATGCAATATTCTTCTTCCTTCTTCCTGATTTTCTTCACCAATTGGATTATTCTGCCCTTGACACTGTCTATTTTCTTGATTTCCGTCATTTTGGCCATTCTGTAGAATTTCAGGACGTGGAATATAACGATCTTCTACCACTTCTCTTCTCTCGCAACATCCTTCACCGAGATTTGGCTCCCTTTCTAGATTTTCTTCATTAACATTTTCTACAGGTAATGTTCTCCTCATATCTTCTCTAACTGATCCTGATCTTGACCTAATATTACTTCTCGACCTTCTATTCTGCAACCTCATATTTTCCATTCTTAACTCATGGTTTTGCCTTGTTAAATTTGCACGTTCTTCCGCTTATAACCGCCTTTCTTCATGTATTGTTTGTCTCAATGCTTCTAATGCTACGATTTCTTCATTTCCATGAATTGTTTCTCCCATCTCTTCTCGATTTCTCTCCTCTTGTCCATTATTTATCAATTGTTGCACTTCTTCTCTTTCTTCCATAGAATCTGATCTCCATGTATGCACACTCACCCTATCATAATCTATTACTCTATTCGGTGCTGGTTGAATTGGTGGTTGAATATGACCTTCTTCTCTATCTCTTGCGTTTATTCTTGATGGTTCACCTACTTCATTTCTCCTTTCTCCAGCTAATCTCCTACTTCTTCTAACAGTTGTTGGTTGTTCTAATACATTCCTTCTTCTAGCCATTTCTCAATTTCAGTAAGTTGTTGAAAATTATACGAAATTTCTTTCTTGTTATTCCCGATTCTTTCAATTCACAAGGTTGATCTCTACTCAGTCCCTGTTTCTAGCGCCAATATGTAGTTGCAGGAAATCCTACACTACACCCCTCACTAGAATATACACAATTAAGTCATTTTAAGATGAATGATTATGATTCCTATTGATTGAATACTTGAATCTTTACAATATGAAATAGAAATGAGTTATAGAATTACAATCACTCTAAAACTTTCTCTCCCCTAATGACTTGCTTAACAATTCAAAAAAAGAACCCCTCTACAACGGACTTACTCAACCCTTTATATAGGGTAGTACAAAGTGGATGATGACTAAATTTGTCCTTTATTTTCGGGAATGGCTTGCGAAATATCGCAAGTGTACAAGTAGACAATCTCGCGACACTCTTAAACTTCGCCATATTTTCATATCTTCCTCGTGTTCTGGCTGTCGTCATTCATTGCGTCATTTATTTTACTTCCCTGCGACTCCCTCGCAATGTCGTCATTTATTAATCTCGCGAAGTATTGATGTCGCGATATTCTGATCCTACAAGTTAGAAATACCAAAGAACATATTCTCATTCTTAAATGTTGAGTGAGAAATAACCACACCATAATGAGAGAACGCGTGTTTGAGAGCGATCAATAAGCATTTCGCCTCGACTTCTGCCTCACTTCAAAGGATTTTATGATAATTGCACTCAATAAGACGGCTTTTTTATGGGTCTCACATGTGTGCAGGTAGGAATGAAGAGAGAAATCCTACACACGTTGAATGGTGGGAAGGAGACCTTCCGAGTTATTTCTGGAGACCCCACAAGTTCGTGGGAAATAAAAATCTTTTTCTGATGATCTCTAAGAAAGGAAATCAACCACTATTATCGAGGATGAGAGTACTTACCATGTAGTTGCAGGAAATCCTACACTACACCCCTCACTAGAATATACACAATTAAGTCATTTTAAGATGAATGATTATGATTTCTATTGATTGAATACTTGAATCTTTACAATATGAAATAGAAATGAGTAATAGAATTACAATCACTCTAAAACTTTCTCTCTCCTAAAGACTTGCTTAACAATTCTAAAAGAACTCTCTCTCTCAACAGAATGACTCAACCCTTTATATAGGGTTGTATACGATGGATGACAAACTAATTGTCCTTTATTTCAAAGGAATGGCTTGCGAAATATCGCAAGTGTACAAGTATACAATCTCGCGACACTCTTAAACTTCGCCATATTTTCATATCTTCCTCGTGTTCGGCTGTCGTCATTCATTGCGTCATTTATTTTACTTCCCCGCGACTCCCTCGCAATGTCGTCATTTATTAATCTCGCGAAGTATTGATGTCGCGATATTCTGATCCTACATCTTGCCTCTTCTCATGTCTTCTCTGCGAAGGAGAGAATGTCATGAGAACCAATATTTTGAGATCTCGCAATCGTTGATTTTCCATCAATTTTTGTCGACAAGATTCCGTGAATTCGATAATGATTTGTTTACACGTGTCTAAAATTTCCCTTTTACCGGCACATTTAATGTTATCCAGTTACTCTTTTCTCGTCTATTTAAAGGAGAATTCCTTGTGAAAGCATTTCTTTTCTTTTACTTCGTCTTCTTCACCGTCTGCAACTATTTTCTGCTCCTTTTCTTCATCATCTTCTTCATCGTTTTCCCGCTATTATTTTTCTGCTACTGTTTCTATGGCATCAAGGTTTGTTAATTTTGTTGAATTTGATCATTTTGTGATTGATCTCTCTTATTGAAGTTGTTTTATCCTGATATTGTTCTTCTTTTAACGACTCCTCAGCCATTTTTGTTTAAAAGAAGAACAAATCCAGTACCAAATTCACCGTTACGAACCCTAATATCTCTATGGGCTCGCAACCGAAATCCACTACCTCTAAAAGAAAGCCTGCGAGTAACAAGGTATTTAAGAAACATTTATTCTCTTAATAACAATATTGTTGCCTCTGTTTCTTATTTAGCTTGTGATTCGCAGGATGACCAAAATGCTGATAAGTCCCCCAAGAAGCCTCGCCATTCTAAACCCGTTGCGCCTTCTGTCACTTTTCCTACATTCAAACTTATAACTCCTACTGCGACATCTTCGCAAGAGATCCCTACTGTTTATTCCAAAGATAACATTTCTATGCCTGAATTTCTCATAGATCAACTCCCTCATAACAGCCCCGTTGCGAATGAACCTATTTCTTCTTCCATTGTTAAAGCCTCTACCATTCCTCCAGTCATTAACCCTCACGAGATTTATTCTTCTTGTGATATTCCTTTAACAAAAGATGATTCATCTCTCCCTTCTTCTATCACTATTACTTCCTTTTCTGAGCAAATCCCACTTACTAAAGAAAATTTAGAAGGAATAGATGTGGCCTTCAAAGTCCTATCAGATATTGTGAACGATGCTAAGAAGACTTCTGTCGATCATGTCAAATCTGATATTTGCGAGATTTTGAGCAAACATCTTGGTCCTGATAGAATTTTGCAAACATCCTTGGAGCAAGAAATTAATACTTTGAAGAATGATCTCCAAGCCATGACTGCAAAATGTAATATTCTCCATCTTGAGAATCAAAAACTTCAAAATATTTCGCTGGATCGTGATAATCTTCGCAAGAAGAATGAAGAACTAAAAGGTAAACTCTTTCCTCTGTATTTTTTTTTTTTTTTTAAAAAAAAAAAAACTCAAGCCCTTGTTCGCCCTTCAAGCTTTAAACCAGAAACGAAAAATGGAGATATATCAGTTGGAATCTACTGTTGAAGAAGTTCGAGTTGATAGAGATGCTTGGATGGAGAAATATAATCAATTAGATAATCTTCATACATATTCTGTTGATCAAATAGATAATCTTGTAGGAGCAGAATATCGCGACATCAATACTTCACGAGATTAATAAACGACTACATTGTGAAGGCGTCGCAGGAAAGAAATATAAATGACGTAATAGATGACGAAAGCCAGAACGTGAGAAAAGTGTGAAGACTTGGCGAGATTTAGGAGTGTCACAAGGAAAAATGTTTATAACACTCGCGACACTTCGCGAGTTATTCCCGAAAATAAAGGACTGACTTAGTGTCATCCATCGTGTATTACCCTATATAAAGGGTTGAGTTAGTCTGTTGTAAGGAGGGTTCTTTTTGAATTGTTAAGCAAGTCATTAGGAGAGAGAAAATCTAGAGTGATTGTAATTTCTTTAGCTCTGTTCTATCTATCCTTGTAAACATTTCAAGAAGATAATCAATAAAAATATATATTTATTTATCTTCAAATGGATTAGTAAAGTAAATTCTTGTGAGGGGTGTATTGTGGGATTTCCTACAACTACATATGCGCTAGAAACAGGGACTGATTATCCGAATCAAGAAAATGAGAGAGAAAGATGTTAGATCATATGAAGTAGAGAAGTTAAAAAGCAAGGAGTACAATGAAAATATGGAGTACTGTACAATTACAAAAGCAAGGATTAATGAATTTCATGAAAACATTAGAGGAAGAATACATAAACGAGATTTTGAAGGGAAGAAGATTATAGATAAGGAGAAGACATCATCTTTAAAAGAGTGGGAAAAGCAGAAAATAACATTCACATCAGCGGAGATACCTAAAGAGTGTTTGAGCCATACATCCCCATTGGTGATCACAATAAATGCATGCAAAAATGGAGGAGAACCGGCAAAAGCAGCGGAAGAATGGGCTGTAAATAGAACTTTGGTGGATACAGGGAGTTTAGTGAGCATTATGTTTTACCATACTTACAAAAAAATTAGGATATAAAGATGAAGAAATGATTTCCCCAGCGTATTATATCCATGGCTTTGGTAAATCTATAACGAAACCCAAAGGAGAAGTGAAATTACGGATTCTGCTTGGAGAAATTGAAACAAAGGTGACATTGAGTGTAGTGGATATGGAATCGCCATACAATGTGTTGTTAGGAAGGCCATGGGTACATGCAATCAAGGCTGTAGCGTCAACACTTCATCAGTGTATCAAGTTTCCCATGCCAACTGGAATTGGTGAAATCAGAGGAGATATTGATAAAGGGAGAATATATCATCAATACGAAGTAAAGCATTATGAAGAACGAGTGAAGAAGCGAAGAGATCGTAAGAAAATGGTAAAAGCAGCTAGAAAAGAAGAAGAATTTAGAATTTACATGATAAGAGCAAAACAAGGAAAAGGAATACCTAGCGAAATCTCGAATAGCGAGAATAGGGAAATGAAAGGACCAACCCCTATGGGAGAACCGAAGCTAGCTATATCGCAAAGTGAACAAACAAAAGAAGTGAATGTTGGAATCGAGGAAGAAGAAAGGATGTTAAAAATTGGAACTAAAATGGAAGTAGATGAAGAAAGAAGAACTATTGATTTCTTTATACTAACATCAACACCTAGGTTATTCCACGGAAAATGCGAATTCATCATCACTATTAATAACAAGAAGAGAGAAACAGAACTTACCATAAGTAAATGTATTCGATGAAGAGTTCATCTCCGTTCAACCGAAGAGATTTGTGGAATTAGCCTCCCCACCAGTAATGAATGAGATCACTAATTTTTCTTCCTTAAGTCTTGATTTTCTTCTCCGGAATCAAAGGTACAGAGCATGAAAAGGATTTGAGAATTGAAAATTACTATACATAAAGTTCTTTGATTTGAATTAGAAGAGTGATTACTCTCTCCTTTTGGGAGTCCAGGAGCTTCTAATTTTTGCGCGAGATGGCCGGCTTGACTTAGCTCTTGGGTCTTCTTGTTCAATTGTAAATTTCTCTTTTCAAGATTGTGCGTCTTCTCTCGAGATGCAGGGCAACTCTGAAAAGAAGTTTTCCAACCTATGAAAAGATAGAAAAACCGTTAATACATATATTTAAAAATTTAAAATTACGGAAATATGACTACAAGTGCGTTCGAAGTCAGGACACAATTCTAGAGGCTCCATTGAAAGAATTGTGCCCTCTAATAAAGCGGCATTACACACATTTTAGAACCCCGACGAGAAGATGCTAGATATCATCAATGGAATCTCTTTAGTGAGAGAGGATTCGTGCGAAAAGCTGAGTCTTTAAACCTTAGTTAATAAATACGGTTAAAGATAAAAGCAGAGGCACAAACGGTTAAAGATGCAACAATATTGTTTCAAATAACAAAATGGAAATATCGTATGCTCTCCAGATTATCCTTGAATCGAAAAATTCCACAAACTCTGACAAATATAAAAAGAAAGTTACGAGGAGCAAGATTTGAAGTGGAAATATAAGAGCAAAACAAGGACAAATCAAAAAGATTCTCATGAATTCTCCCTCATGGAGAGAGATGAGAGAGACGGGAGACGGCGAAATCTCGCTAAAAAGAATAGGTACTTTTCAAGAAATGAAAAAGGACCAATTTTCCTTCAAATCGCTCCTATGGGAGAACCGGACAAGCGGGATTAATAGCTATATCGAGGAGCTAAAATAAACGACGCGATGAATAACGACAAACAAAACAATTGGAAACAAAAGAAGAATGAATGTTGGAACAGAAAATAAAGGATAAGCTTGTTTGTCATCACTATATTACCTATATAAAGAAGAACATTGAAGAAAGGAGGGGTCTTTTGAATTGTGAAACAAGTCGGGAGTGTAAATTTATTGTCTTGTGTAAACATTTCATGAATCCAATTAATAAATATTCTTGAATCTTTAATGGATTAGTAAAAGTAAAGGGTGAAGTAGATGAAGAAAGAAGAACTATTGATGGGCCCGAAGAAGAACCCGGGATGTTAAAAATTGGAACTAAAAATGGAAGTAGATGAAGAAGAAGAACTATTGATTTATTTCACGAGATTATAAAGATATTTTCGCGTGGGATATGGATGAAATGCCTGGTATAGATCCATCTGTGGCTTGTCATAAATTGGAAATTGACAAAAATATAAGGCCATTCAAACAAAGAATTAGAAAGATCGCAACAGCATATCATCCTCAAATAGAAGAAGAATTGCAAAAAATGCTAGATGCAGGAATCATTAGACAAGCAAAATATCCCGAATGGATAGCAAATATGGTTATAGTCCCAAAAAGAAGAAAAAGGGATAAGAATTTGTATAGATTTTCTTGATCTAAACAAAGCTTGTCCTAAAGATAGTTTCCGTTACCGGATATTCCGCAATTGGTTGAAGGCATGCGGCGAGAAATGAAAGGATATCATCTCTTGATGGATATAAAGGTTACAATCAAATTCCTCTCGCCGAAGAAGATCAAGAACATCGCTTTCTTCGCTCCAAGAGGATTATCTTGTTATACAAAAATGCCGTTTGGTTTGCGAAATCTTAGGAGCAACATACCAAGGAATGGTGGAAAAGGTGTTCGCGAGATGGATACACAAAACGTTAGAGGTGTATGTAGATGATATGTTAATAAAAGTAAGAAAGCAAAAGATCACACACAAGATCCGAAAGAAATTTTTGAACAAATGAGACATTTCAACATCAAAGTAAACAGGAAAAATGCACCTTTGGAGTTGCATCGGAAAATTTTTAGGTTACATAGTATCAAAAGAGGGAATCCAAGTCGACCCGGAGAAAGTACAAGCGGTTCGCGATATGCCAACACCGCGACAAGAAAAGATGTTCGAGAAGTTAAATGGGCTACTAGCTTCGCTAGGAAGGTTTATCTCGCGATCATCGATAAATGCAAACACTTTTTCAACATTCTCAAAAAGGGATCAAAATTTAGATGGACAAGAGACGAGTGTGAGAAAGCTTTCCAAGGAATAAAGGAACATTTAATGGATATATCAATTTTACAAAAAGAGAACCAGGGGAAGAACTATTGATCTATCTTGCGACGACCTCGCATGCATTAAGTGCAAAGATTCTTCTGCGAGTGAATGCGGGAGAGTAGAGAAACCAATCTATTACATCAACAAAACTTTCAATGCCGCAGAAAGGAATTACTCGAAAATTGAAAAACTAATCTTAGCATTAGTTTACGCAACATTTAAGCTTCGCATATACTTTCAAGCGCACATTGTTAAGGTAGTGACAAAAATACCAATCGAATCGCAATGAATGAAAAATTCAAAAAGATCGGGAAGAGTAGAAAGATGGAATGCTCGAGATAAGTAATTTCAAACTCAAATACGAAATATTATCTTCACCAAAATCACAAGTTGATGATTTTTAGCGAGAATTCCCTTTGGAAGAAGATGAACCAGTGGAAGAAATGATGGACATAGAAGAAGAACATGGAGATCCAAAGGATTTCGTTAACCGAGCCAAATAGATGGGAAATATTAGTAGATGGGTCGTCTAATGGAGAAGGTAATGGGATTGGAATTGTTGTGATATCGTAGAGAAGGAAATAAGATAGCTTTTTCTTTGATTAGAATTTGCGTCAACCAATAATGAAACAGTATGAAGCTATAATACATGCTTTGCGATTCGCAATAGAAATGAAATTGGAAAATGTGAGGATTACCAGTGATTCGCAATTGGCTATTCGCCAAATAAAAGAGGAATACACTACAAATGAACTATGTTTGCAAAAGTACAAGAAACTTGTTGACGAGCTGTCGGTGCAGATACCGAAAATAACATGGAGACATATATCAAGGAGAAATAATAGACTCGCAGATGCTTTCGCCTTTATATCAAGTATGATGATAGATCCGACTGCGAGAAATATAAAGATACAAACACTTTTAACACCGTCAATTAATAAAGAAGAAGAACAGGAAACAGATGTAATGTTGATAGAAGATGGAACACAAACACTTTGCGAAGAGGATTGGAGAGCAGAACTTCATGCATACTTGACGAAAGGGGAAACACCAAGAAATAGATTAGAGACACACAAATTAAAAAGCCGTGCAACAAATTATGAATTAAGAGATGGAGTACTATACCGACGATCTTTTAATGGACCTTCATTCAGATGTGTAACAAGGAAGGAAGGAGAAACCATATTGAAGATGTTGCATAGCGGGGACGCTGGTAATCATAGTGGTGGAAGATCTTTAGCATATAAAGCAAAAATGCAGGGCTATTACTGGCCGTATATGCATGAGGACGCGAAACAAATATCAAGGCATTGCGAAGATTGCCAAAGACATGGGAAGAAGATACATGCACCCGGGAGCGCAATTGAATTCTTCAACAAGTGTGTGGCCTTTTGGAAAATGGGGCTTAGATATTGTGGGACCATTTCTACCGAGAACGGGCAGAGAAGATATCTAATTGTCTCCACCGATTATTTCACAAAATGGGCAGAGGTGAAAGCGGTACAACACATTCGCGATAAGGATGTTTTTACTTTCATATTTGAGAACATTATATGCAGATTTGGGATTCCAAAGACAGCTTGGTATCCGACAATGGGAAGCGATTTGAAGGGCAAAATATAGAATTGCTGCTTAATGCATTTCAGATACGATGTGGAAAATCAACTCCTCTATACCCGCAGGCTAATGGCCAGGCAGAAGCGACAAATAAAACAATCGCAGGCATATTGAAGAAGAAGTTAGAAGGATACAATAAAGGATGGTGCGAACAAGTACCCAATGCAGTATGGGCTTATAATACAACTAGAAGAGAAGCTACAGGCATGTCCCCTTTTTGTTTAACATATGGGGTTGAAGCTATACTCGGCTTTGAAGTAATGATTCCAACAACAAAGAAAGAAGCTTGGGAGAAAAATCTCAGTGCGGGTAATATTTTGATCAAATTAGATGAATTAGAAGAAAAAAGAGAAAGAGCACTACAATATATGGAGAATTATCGAAGATTAGCCATAGAATATAATAAACGTGTCAAGATACGTGAATTTCAACCAGGAGATCTGGTGCTACGAGAGACACCAATATATCAGCGTGAAAGTGGTGGTAAATTGGCAAGAAAATGGGATGGACCTTATATCATTAAGGAAATAGTTGGCACAGAGGCATATAGATTAATGGATCCTGAAGGGAGAGATGTAGGACAAAGATTGGATAGACCATGGAATAGGTTGTATCTCAAGAAGTATTATCCATAACAGATGGATGAAATGAAATGAATTTGGATGAAATGTTTTTGCGACATAATGATTGCGAGATTGAATAAAACAAAGAAAGATTATGCGAATATCTCGCAAGCAATACATTGCAGAAAATGAATGATTGAATGAATTAATAAAAATGAATGAGTGAGTGAATGGGACGAACCTTTATGGCGTACACCTTAGTTCGCGAATGATATTTCGCAAGAGGCAAATGTAAGACCTAAAGTGCGTCATAAAAGGGGTATCTCTTGACATGGCTCGGGGAAAGGTTACACCGCTCCCGGAACCCGAGTCATGGAGATTTGGGGCCCATGAAAGCCTATCCGGGAGATACCTTGGATTTCCAACTATATATATAAGGTTATACCCTGGTTGGACGCCTTGAGGGTCTCTTCCAAGGAGTCAGTGTATGCTCAAGGCGCCGGGGTACACGGTTGAGCCAAGAGTGCCTGGGGCATTTGAAGTGTCTCGGCCATTCTTGGCAAGTCTTGGTATATGCTGCACTCGGCCCGAAGAAAACTCCACTTAGGGTGCAGTCTCGTAACCATAAACCATATAGGGATAAGGGATAAGAGGCTGCGAAAACAACTGGTTGTTGTTAAGACCGGATGGGAGGAGCTAGTCTTGTATGGCCGATGTACGCCTCCTTGAAGGGGCAACCAGGGAGAAGATAAGGGCGGCACCCTCCATTAGGGAGCTGATAAGTGTCAAAAGACGCAAATGTCATGAAGGCTTTATTTTCGCAAGGAAATTTAGGCTTGTCATATTTGTGCGATGATCCTGTAGAGGCAATAATACTTACGCGAGGATAATGCGAGATCAATGGGGTTTTGCATGAAAATGTAAAGACGCCCCGCGATTTCGTCGAAAGACGGCAATGTCATGGGATTTTACACTGCAAGAGTATTTAAGCCTGTCATATTGTCGCAGATAAAATATCCTGCAGAGGCAAAAATACTTAACAAATGATAAGACAAGGTCAATGGGTCATTACATGAAAGTGTAAAGACGTCCTGCGACTTTGTCGCAACGAGGGGTGGCGAAATAAGACCTTTAATTAGGAAGGCAAAATAAGACCACACAATCAATGATAAGACAAGATCAATAGATTTTTTCATTTGTGAGGATATCCTGCGATCTTGTCGCAATGATAAATTTCAATATAAGTAAAGATAAGCGAATAGGATTGCGAAATTAAAATTGCAAATTTAAAATGAGATGGAAAGAGAAGATAAGAGATTATTCATCAAGGGACTTGGTCTTTCCAATCAAAAAGAGTACTTCAACAGAAATTGAAAAGCATCCCATACAAAAAGTCATGAAGAAAAAGAGACTGAAAGATATAAAATTACAGGAGTAACTTAATTTTCTACATCTACATCGACATTCTCGGCAACAGGAGATGATAAATGTCCTTCAACAATTTTATCAGCATCACTTCACTAGTGAGAGGATTTCCATCAGAAGTTTTTTCATTGGGATTCTCAGCTTCATAAAGATCCTTCTCGACAAGTTCATTGTTTGTGATATCTTCGCAGCTTTCATAATCATAATCACTATCAGGAGAATTAGGAACTTCATCATCTTCAACTTCCAAAGGTGCAACAGAGACAGGTTCAAGGGATTTAGAGAGTAAGATCTCATTCACAAAAACTTGACTTTGGGATGAAATTGACGAAGAAGTGCCTTCTCGTTGATTCCTACTTTGGATATCTTTAAGATGGTCGAGATAATTAAGCCTTCTCGCGGCACGATCACGAGAATGGGCAAGAGTAGCAACAAGAGTTGTGTTTTCCTTGCGAATCTTAGCATGGGAGGATTCCAAAGTAGACAGAGAAGTGCGAAGATCTTTCTCATTCTCGCGAAAATATATATGAACAAGAGGTTAAGATTAAAAATAATGAAAGAAATTAGAAAAGGAAAACGGCGGTTGAGGCAGTCAAATTTTATGACTACCTTCTTTTTGCGAGATAAGATGTTGGGTCAGGGCCAAGCAACTATTCTCCAAATGATCCATGGCAGTATCAAAATCATCTCCGACAAGACCCTTTAATCGAGAACGCAAGATTTTTTCATTAGAAATCAGTAAATTATTCTCTTTCGCAAGGGAGGAATGAGATTTTTTTAACTTGGTATATTCATCCTTGAGCTGGTTTGTTTTCACAATTAGGGTTATTCTACCCTGAATAAGCTTATCTCTTTCGGTAGTGGTTTCTTTGAGTTTATTTTTCAAAGAGCAGATAGATTGTTCTTGCTCATTCAATGCTTTTTGACAAACACCAAGTTCTTCGAGGATATAGCCACCTTATCCAACAAAGCTCGCTTCTCTCGGGACAAAGTTCCATTTTCATCTGATAAGGTTTCCAATTCCAAATTAGATTTAGTCAAAGAATATGACAGCTGCGACAATTCGCTACTTAACAATTCTTGTTTCTGGACTAAGTAGGCGTTTTCTTGGGTAAGATTATTTATCTGGTCAACAGAATATGTATGGAGGTTGTCTAATCGGTTATATTACTCCATCCAAGCATCTCTTTCTGTTCGAGTTTCTTCCACGATAGATTCCACTTGATATATCTCCATTTTACGTTTCTGATTCAAAACTTTAAAGGCGAACAAAGTCTTCAAAAAAAAAAAAAAAAAAGGGGGAAGGAAATGGTACCATTTAGTTCTTCATTTTTCATGCGAAGATTGTCGCGATCCAGAGAAGCATTATGAAGGCTATTCTTTAAGATCTTAATTTCTTGTTCCAAGGATGCTCGCGATATTGTATCGTAACCAAAATACTTACTCAAAGATTCATAAACACTAGACCCGACAGATCGTGGAGATTTTCTTAACATCATTCATGGTAGTGATAAAACTTTAAAAGCTATATCCATCCCTTCTAAGTTTTCTTTAGTAAGAGAGATAGATTCAGAGGAAGAGGAAATGATGGAAGAAGAGGCAAAAGCTGAGTCATCCTTAGTCATAAGAATGCCAGTTGGAGGAGCTTGATCAACAAGGGAAGATGAGATAGAGGTATTAAGAGTAAAAGTGGAGAGGGGAACATTCTCAAGAATCTCATTAACGGAAAATTCGGGGGACTAATTTATCAAAGCGAGGTCATCACAGGAGAAGGTGATTTGTCATGAGAAGAAGGAATTGGGTTATCTTGCGAAGACGTCGCTAGAGAAGAAAGAATTGGGTTATCTTGCGAAGATGCCGCAGGAGAAGTAGTAAGTTTAAACCCAGGAAAAGTAATGATAGGTGCGACAGGTTTAAAGTGGCGAGGTTTCTTGGGAGATAAATTAATATCTTTGTCATCCTGCGAATAACAAGTTAAATAAGAAACAGAGGCAACAATATTGTTATTAAAAGGGTAAATGTTTCTTAAATACCTTGTCATTCGCAGTCTTTCTCTTGGAAGCAAAGGATTTTACTGCGAATTCTTGGGAATATTAGGGTTTGTAACGGTGAATTTGGTGCTAGACTTGTCCTTGCTAAAAAAAAAATGGCAGGAAATTCATTAAAAAAGGGGAAGTATCAGAACAAAACTATTTCATTAGGAAAGATCAATCACGAAATGATTAAATTTAGCAAAGTTCGCAAACCTTGATGCCATGGAAACGAAGAGCGTAAGAATTACAAGAGAAAGATGAAGAAGAAGACGATGAAGGAAAACAACAAGAGAAAAATTGCAGAGACAAGAAAGAAGATGAAATAAAAGAAAAGAAGAATTTTCATGGGAAATTCTCCCTTAAATAGACAGAAAAAGAGTAACCGGATAGCATTAAAAACTCTCGGTAAAAAGGGGAATTTTAGACACGTGTAAGCGGTCATTCCTAAATACACGGAACCTTGCTGACAAAAAATTTTGGTGAAAAATGAACGATCGCGATATTTCAAAATATTAATTCTCATGACATAATTATGACTAATAAGACTTCGCAGAGCACTAAAAGAATGACGTAGCAGATGATATCAGCATAATTCATGAGGAAAGTATGAGCAACTTGCGAAATTATAGAGTGAACCTGCGAGAATATGAGCTCATATCATGAGGCAAAGAACATGGAACGAAAGTTTCGCATGATGGATTTGCAATACTTCTTACATTTAGAGGATTAAATGTTTCTTATATTTCTTCAAGAATACTTCATACTTCGTATACTTCGGGATGATACTTTTAAAATTACTTTTCAAAGCTTCGAATTTCGCAAAAGAATAGAGGCAAGACGTACTTTTCAAGTCCAATATTCTTTCGCTCGTTCCTTCATCAACAAAAATCAAAGACTACTACAACAACGGATTTTTTCTTAAAGATCGCTCTTCAAGCAATATTCAAGAAAAAAGAGGCAAGATGTAGGAGCAGAATATCGCGACATCAATACTTCACGAGATTAATAAACGACTACATTGCGAAGGCGTCGCAGGAAAGAAATATAAATGACGCAATAGATGACGAAAGCCAGAACGTGAGAAAAGTGTGAAGACTTGGCGAGATTTAGGAGTGTCGCAAGGAAAAATGTTTATAACACTAGCGACACTTCGCGAGTTATTCCCGAAAATAAAGGACAAATTTAGTTGTCATCCATGTATTACCCTATATAAAGGGTTGAGTTAGTCTCGTTGTAAGGAGGGTTCTTTTTGAATTGTTAAGCAAGTCATTAGGAGAGAGAAAATCTAGAGTGATTGTAATTTCTTTAGCTCTGTTCTATCTATCCTTGTAAACATTGCAAGAAGATAATCAATAAAAATATATAGTTATTTATCTTCAAATGGATTAGTAAAGTAAATTCTTGTGAGGGGTGTATTGTGGGATTTCCTGCAACTACAAATCTTTCTAAAGAAAATGCTGATTTAGCTCAGAAACAAGATTCATTAAGTAATGACTTATCTCGCCTGTCTTACTCTTTGATTAAAGCTAATTTGGAGTTGGAAACTTTATCTGATGAGAATGGAACTCTTTCTCAAGAGAAGCGAACTCTGTTAAACAAGGTGGCGATTTACTCGCAACAAAATGATATTTGTCAAAAATTATGTAAAAAGCAAGAACAATCTCTTTGTTCGTTTGAGAAATCAACTGGAAGAAGTTCTCGCGAGAAGGATAAACTGATTCGGTAGAATAAACTTAAGTGTAAAAGTAAACCAATTCAAGGATCAATGTTCCGAACTAGAAAAGTCCAATTATTCCCTTATAAAAGAGAATGCTTTACTTTTTTCCAACGAAAAGAGTTGGCGATCACGCCTGAAAGGTTTAATTGGAGATAATTTTGACAATGCCATGGATCATTTGGAGAATAGTTGTTCGGCTCTAATCCAACATCTTACCTCGCGAAGGAAGGTAGTCATAGAAGTTGATTGCCTCATCTATTCTTTCTTTATCAAGCCTTCATATTTTTTGTTTGTATAATTCCTTTTACTTTTTGTTTTGTAGTCCGAGAAAAACTTCACTCCTCCATTACCGCTTTGAAATCGACTACTCAAAAATTCGCAAAGAGAATGGAATACTCATCGCTTCTCTTGCACGCTCTCGCGATAGGGCGAGAAAAGAAAATTCGACTATATGCGTGATCAGTAAAGATATAGAGAGTAAAAATCAACAGAAAGCACTCCTTCGTCAATTTCATCTTAGAGCCGAAGTTCTTGTGAATGATGTTTTACTATCTAAATCTCTTTATCTTGTGTCTGTTGAACCTCTGGAAGTAAGTGATGATGAAGTTCCTAATCCTCCTGATAGCGATTACGATTATAACACTGGCGAAGAACTCGAAGATGAAGAAACTGTCTCTCCCAATAAAAATGTCAATGATGATGTCGCAAATGAAGAAGAAGGATCTGCTGGAAATATATTAATTAGCGAAAATATAGATAAAGTTGTCGAAGAAAACCCAGCATCTCCTTCTGGTGAAAAAGCTACTATTTGAGAGATGATTTTCTCTTGTAATCTTCCTTTTCGTGCTATTGTTTCTTTATGTACTTCCATTATCTGTTTTGATGTATGTACTCGTCTGCGTTACTCTTCTTTCTTTCAACATGTATAATTTTTGGTATTTAATGATTGATATTCTATTATCTTCATTTATGCTGAAATTCACTGTTGCGACAAGATCGCAGGATGTCTTTACATTTTCATGTATTGACCCATTGATCTTGCCTTATCATTGTTTTTGTGTGGTCTTATTTTGCCTTCCTAGTTAAAGGTCTTATTTTGCCACCCCTCATTTTGCATCAATATGACAAGTCTAAATATTCTTGCGAACATAAAATCCCATGACATTGACGTCTTTGCAACAAGATCGCAGGACGTCCTTACACTTTCATGTAATGACCCATTGATCTTGTCTTATCATTTCTTTAGTATTTTTGCCTTTGCGACAATATGAGATATTTTATTTGCGACAATATTATCGGCTCCTAATGACCTAAATATTCTTGCGAATATAAAGCCCCATGACATTGCTGTCTTGTGACACTTATCATGGCTCCCTAATGGAGGGTGCCGCCCTTATCATCTCCTCTTGGTTGCGCCTTCAAGGAGGCGTACATCGGCCATACAAGACTAGCTCCTCCCATCCAGTCTTAACAACAACCAGTTGTTTGATGAGTGCTAAATATTGCATATTTATACATCTATTTTTTGGCATTTAACTCATCTTTTGTACTCAGAAATCAGATATTATCCCAAATTCTGTATTTTCTTTATTTTCAAGAATAAATAGTTGTACTAATTAATTTTGTGTTTTTAGGTAATAAATAAAGTTCGGAGAAACTGAGGAGCCAAAAGAGCGAAGATTTGGAGTCAAGCTTCTATGGAGCAGAAAGCCAAAGCCCGCGCGCGCAACAGTTGCAACCCAACAAGTAGCAACTCATCTACAAGACATGGGCTTGAGCTAGACCCGACCCGTGACCCGGATCCGAACCCGCTCATCCCGAGCCGTTGAGATCTCGCCCAGATGCATCCTACGGTCGCTCCTTCGCTCACATCTATTTCTCGATGCTCCGCTCAACACCAAATCAACCCAATACTTCCTCAACCGTTAAGATCTTCTCCGGCCACATCCTACGCTCGTTGCATCCTTCCCATCAACACTTGATGTGCCCCGCTTCACAAGAAAGTTCCCTACACCTATACCCCTATCGAACCAAATCTATTTTCTCTTCCATCTTCTCTTTCTTCTCCCCCGCACCTCGCAGTAACCCATCCCTTCTCCTTCACCTCCATGCCTTGTTTCGAGCCACCACCATCATCACCACTCCATCTCCATACGCTATCACCAACAACTCCTCTAGCTCTTTCTCCGCCACCCTCACATCACTCATCTCCATCCATAGCTTCTCACTTACCCTAGAAGCTAGGGTTGAGATGATTGGAGTTAGGGTTTTCACCAACCACCCCGCATGGGCGATTCAGAGGCAAGACAAGGCAGAAATCAGGTTTGGGTTGGTGTGTAATCAAGTTTGAGGGAATGGTGAGAGATATAAATGGTTATTTTTGGATGTAATAGAAAAGCAGCATGTTTTAGGGTTCATAGTTTAGTTTTACATTTTCAATTTTAAGCTTTTGTATCATGTTCATGATGTTCTAAACAACTTTGCTAGGATTAAAAATGAAACCCTAACTCGTGTCTCGTGGTTCAACTTGAATTGAATTGTTTTTGTATGCTTTAAATTATAAGTGAAGCTCAATTCTAACATCTCAATATCATGCTCTCACAATGAATGCCTTGTATTCATTGTAGTTAGGTTAACATTATATTGAGTGTGTTTCAGCTCAAGCTTTATGTTTTATTGCTAATTCTCTTGACTAGTTGTGCTTGATTAGACAACTAGTGCTCTAGGTTAGTACATTAGCTGTAATTGAGTTATCCCCTAGTGAAACCTCCTAGGTAAGTGATAGAGTTGACATACTATCCTTATTTGCCACAGGAACAATATCATTCAAACTAGTTAAATCCCATAATCTGAGATAGGGTGGATTTGATAATCCTAGTGCCTTAAACCTTACCACTTTTAGTTTATCTTGAGTTCACTGTCACAACTCCATCTTGTCGTAAAGACATTAAACAAACTCATAAAATTGTGTCCCTTTCCATAGAAATCAGTTAAGAAGCCTTAGAACAACTTTGCACACATTAGTTCTCTGTGGAATGACCTGTGCTTGCCACTGCCTCCAAAGGCTCTGTGCACTTGCAGATAAGACGTAGGAAATACGCTTATAAGCTCCTACCAAGTTTTTGGCGCCGTTGCCGGGGAACTGGTAGTGTGCTATTAGTTCTTTAAAGCTTCATTTTACTGTTTTCTACCCATCCCTGTACATTTATGCTTTGAACCATCTCGTGCTATCTCTCGTTGTTTTGCATCTTCCTGACTTTCATTTTTAACCTTGTATATTTGCCAACATTTGCATCTCTATAACTTAATCTGTTGTAGCTTACTTTCATTAGCTGTAGTTTCCTTCCTTGCATCTTTCCTTGCATATCTTCAATTACAATTGCATACAACCTTATAGTATAGCTTAGTTAACCATCTCGTGTATAAATTTTGCATTTAGCCCATACCAGGTCCACCAAGCTATTCCACACCGTGGCTCAATCTTTAGCTCGGGCATAGCTCCGAGCTCGCCATAACATTCTTGCTCTTTTGCTTTGATTGTGTAACTTTGGGAACTGAAATTGATTGTTGAGTAATGTGTACTTTTGGAGCAAGTGAGACATAACCCAAGGAAGAGAGGAGAAAGGAACAGAGGCGGTGGATTTGCCTAAACCCAGTATTGCACTGGTGGTAATGTATCTCTAACCTTGCATGAATGAATGAAAATTATAATATGAGCATTTGGTCACCTTGTGCATAAACCCTATAAGCCATTACAGCCTGAGTGCATGACAGACTTATTAACTTGCTAGCCCCCTGAAGCTGCAAGTTTTAAGTTCCAACTTGGAAAGCCAAGTTAGATGAGCATAACCTATTTGGCAAGCCTTACTCTGGCAAGCCTTAATCTGAGCTTACAAGTAACCATCAGATCCAGCCCCTTACACTGTCATTTTCACTTATTGTCTGCTGAACCTTGTAGTGCCTGACCACAACCATCTGCCCTGAGCTCCAGCCCCTGTAGAGCCTACTTGTTCCCATACCTTGTGCATCTGAGCATTTGTAAGCCTGTATTCTGTGGTGCATAAACATCCCCTGAGCTGTGAGTTTGACATCAACTCAGACTGTTGACATCAACTAACTGAGTTGATTCCACAAACTCTTCTGAGCCTTTGTTCATGAGCTGACTCACTTGCCACATCTGTAAAGTCCATGCTTCCATCTGAGCTAATTTGATAACCCGCTAATGCCGTGTGAAACTTATACACTCGCTAATTTGTACCCTTGTGATTTTGATCTCTAACAACCGAGGTCAATCGACCCAGCTTGTCATGAATCTGTTAGCATCAATTTTTGCAACTGTATGATCTTGTGGTATGTATAAAGTGCAAGCTTGACTTGTCTGCTGATTAACCTGAGCATGTTGTAAAGTTTTTATATACCTTGCTAGTATTTACACTCTTGTGTACCTGAACTTTGACAATTGATTGCAATAGCTTCTGCAAGTTGTATGATTCTGTGGTGATTGAATGAATGTTAAGTAGCAGAGTTTGAGTAGGATTAACATTTAGATTGTTTTTCAAACACACTACCCTGGCACATGCTTCGCCATTGAGTGAGCACAACCTCAACCCAGTGCACCACACAGCTTTTAACTTTCTTTGTTCACCTGCACAGCCATCCTAAGCTGTGCTGTGTAGTCACCAACTATGCTGAGCTGCTCATAAGTTTCTTGTGTTGTGTTTAAGTTTGACAAATTAGTTGTCATTTCTTTTGAGATTTTGTGGTACCGTGTGTTGTAATTCCTTGCCAAATTGCACCACTTGCTGTTAAGTTGCACTCAAGCCTGTGTTGTGCTCAATTGCAACCTGTGCCTTACCAGGCTGTGCACACAGCCAGTGCTTGAACTTGCCAATCTATGCCAATCTCTACACCATCAGAACCCTGTGCCAAATCAACTGGGCTAGAACCAGTTTCACTAAGTCTGAGACCAAAACTAGGCCTGCCTTTACCACTGAACTTTCAGCCCACAAACCGGGTCAGAATCTGCAAACCCAGAACCACATAACCTGGGCCGTACAAACAAAAACTGAGCCCACATTTTCTGGGCTACTACCCACCTATTCAGTTGGGCTTCACAACATCAACAAGCCATCTTTTGGGCTTGAGTTTTGTTTAGTAGGTTATTTTTGAGTTTTTGCTTTTCTGTGTTGAACTTGATTGTATGTTAACATGCTAGATGCGCTAGCTAAGCTATGATTGTGTCTTTTAGAGACCAAACAAATCGACTAGTTAGAATCCGCCGGACGAAATCGTGAGCATACCCCGGTTCTTCAACCGAAAACCCAAGCCCAGACCTATATGAAATGTAGAGACCATGGGTGATGAACCAAACCCACCCCGTAGTCTCAAGGACTACATGTACCCAACTAGGGCAAGCCAGCCCTCTTGCATCATTCTGCCAGCTGATGCTTGTCAGTTTGAACTGAAAGCAAGCACCATTCATATGCTACCCGTGTTTAGAGGGGTCGATGCTGAGAACCCCTACCATCACGTGAGAGACTTTGAGGATATTTGTGGGACTCTGCGTTTTAACCAAATGCCAGAGGAGTCCCTCAAATTGAGATTGTTTCCTTTTTCTCTGAAAGACAAGGCCAAGTCTTGGCTTCACGCCCTACAACCACAGTCCATTAGAACCTGGGATGACCTCACAAAAGAGTTTTTCAAAAAGTTTTTCCCCAACCATAAGACGGCGACAATTCGCCAAAGTCTAAATGGTTTTGTGCAATTAGAAGACGAAACTCTAGCAAAATACTTGGAGAGATTCAATGAATTATTACTCCAATGTCCCCACCATGGTTTTGAAAAATGGAGACTCGTCCAAATCTTGTATGAGGGTCTAGATGTTAGAACCCGTACCACAGTCGAGTCAATGTGCAATGGTGCATTTATTGACAAGAGTGATGATGACGCTTGGACTTTCTTAATCGAAGTCGCTGAAAAGACTCAACAATGGGAGTCCATCCGAGAACCGAAACGGACTACCCCTGCACAAAATGTTCATAGAATCGAGTCTGACTTTGAGGGAAATGCAAAAATGGCATCTTTGGCCCGGAGAATAGAAGTGCTTGAGTTGGAAAAGAATGTAAAATCTAATGCCCCTACTCTCCGTGACCAAATTGATATGGCCACTTGTGCCGCATGCCATAGCTCTGACCACTTAGTGGACAGCTGTCCAGACTTACATGCATTTCAAGAGTCTAAAGCCGAGCAAGCCAATGCATTATACCAGAGGCAAAAGAACAACCCTTATTCTCAAACCTACAACCCAGGGTGGAGGAACCACCCTAACTTCTCATGGTCCAAGGGACCGGTACAAGGGGGACCAACAAATAACAACCAAGGATACTCATATCCTAGAAACCCCCAAGTACCACCACACCCTCGCACCCTCGTAGAGAAAAAGACTAGCTTGGAAGACTGTGTCGTTCTGCTAACCCAAGGTCTTTCAAATCTTGAGAAAACTACCGACCAACGTCTCACAAACCTAGATCTTAAGATAGGGCAAATCTGTGATGCATTGAATGAGAGAGAGAAAGGAAAATTCCCTAGTCAACCCCAACAAAATCCAAAGATCGTGTTTCAAGTGTGCTCCTCTACCCGCAATGAAACTTCACATAGTCAAGCAAATCTTTGTCACCACTCTCCGTAGTGGTAGAATTGTTGAGAACCATGTAGGTGTACCACCTTCAAGCAAGTCTACATCGAGACTCCCAAGTACACACAACACCATAGGAAACATCTACTGTAGAGAAAGAATCTTAGCCCATTGAGAAAACCAAGAGCCATACTAATATAGATGTTCCTGTGCCAAGTCATGTTCCTGTTGCTCCATTTCCACAACGGTTGGTGCAACAGAAGGGGGGTACCCAATACAACGAGATGTTGGAATTGTTCAAAAGAGTTAACATAAACATTCCATTTCTCGAAGCAATCATGCAAATACCGCCTATGCTAAGTTTTTGAAGGACTCAGTGCACACAAAAGCGAAAGCTTCATGTGCATAAGCGTGCCTTTCTCACCGAGCAAGTAAGTTCAATTATTCAAAACAAAACCCCACCTAAGTTTAAAGACCCAGGTAGCCCGACTATCTCTTGTACTATAGGTGAGCATACAATCAGAAAAGCTTTATTGGACTTAGGAGCTAGTGTGAATCTACCGCCATATTCTCGTGTATGTGCGGTTAGGTCTTGGGGAATTGCAACCCACCCCGTCACGCTACAATTAGCGGACAGATTCGTGAAAGTCCCTGGGAATCGTTGAAGATGTGCTAATCAAGGTTGATAAATTTTATTTCCATGTAGACTTCATTGTGTTAGATACACAACCCGTGCATAATCCCGAAAATCATATTCCGTTATCTTAGGACGTCCCTTCTTGGCAACGTCAAACGCTATCATAAATTGTCGTAGCGGGATATTGAATTTGTCTTTTGGCAACATGACTGTAGAATCGAATGTCTTTCGTGTGAACCAACAACCCATAGAGTGTGATGATGATGAATTGCACGAGGTTAACATGATTGAGAGTCTCGATTCAAGACTCATTGCCCGACATTTTGTCAGTGGACCCTGTGCAAGCATGTTTAGATAACTTTGACTTAGATCTCTTTGAGTCCGAGTACATTGGTGAAGTCCACTCTTTGCTAGAGTCTGTGCCACCCATGAATATTGCTAAATGGCAGAATGAAGTGGAACCTCTTCCACTCTCTCGATACCACATCCGCCCCACCTCTTGATACACCACCTAAGCTTGATTTGAAACCATTACCTGATACCTTGAAGTATGCTTTCTTAGGTCCTTCTGACACTTTACCTGTGATTATTGCATCATGTTTAGACTCGGAACAGGAAAGTCGACTTTTAGAAGTACTTCAAGAACATAAAGGAGCATTAGGTTGGACCATCTCCGACCTTAAGGGTATAAGTCCCACAATTTGCATGCATCACATAAACCATGAAGAGAACACCAAACCATCTAGGGAAATGCAAAGGAGACTTAACCCCAACATGAGAGATGTTGTCAAGGGTGAGATTCTGAAATTGCTTGATGCGGGTATCATTTACCCCGTCCCTGATAGCCAGTGGGTCAGCCCCATTGGTAGTACCCAAGAAGTCCGGCATCACCGTAGTTCAAAATGAGATGAATGAACTCGTTCCCACCCGTGTGACCACGGGGTGGCGAGTTTGTATTGATTATAGAAAATCGAACACAATCACCAAGAAAGACCATTTTCCCCTTCCCTTCATTGACCAAATCTTTGGAAAGGTTAGCAAAACATAGTCACTCTTTGCTTCTTAGATGGCTATTCGGCTACAACCAAATTCACATAGCACCCGAAGACCAACAAAAGACCACATTTACATGTCCTTATGGAACTTTTGCTTATCGTCGTATGCCTTTTGGGCTGTGCAATGCACCCTCTACTTTTCAACGTTGCATGATGAGCATATTTTCCGACATGGTAGATAAGTTTCTTGAGATTTTTATGGATGATTTTTCTGTGTTTGGTTCTTCTTTTGATGAGTGTCTGCATCACCTCACTTGTGTGCTGATTAGGTATAAGGAAAAGAGTTTGGTCTTGAATTGGGAAAAATGTCATTTCATGGTTAACTCAGGCATAGTCCTAGGGCATATTATCTCGGAAAAAGGCATAGAAGTAGACAAAGCCAAGGTAGATCTCATTCAACACTTGCCCCAACCTCGTTCTGTGAGGGACATCAGATCATTTCTAGGCCATGCGGGTTTTTACCGCCGATTCATCAAAGACTTTAGTAAAATTTCACGACCTTTGTGCAATCTTCTTGCAAAAGATGTTGCATTTGTCTTTGATGATGCATGTAAGGAAGCATGGGAGCAATTGAAGGCTCTCCTTACATCTGCCCCTATAGTCAGACCACCTGATTGGTCATTACCATTTGAGATTATGTGTGATGCGTCTGACTATGCTGTAGGAGCTGTTTTGGGCCAAAGAGTAGACAAACTCCCTTATGTGATCTACTATGCTAGTAAAACACTTAATGATGCTCAACTGAATTATTCCACAACTGAGAAAGAGTTGCTAGCTATTGTGTTTGCATTAGACAAGTTTAGATCCTATTTGATAGGGTCTAAGGTCATCATTTATTCTGATCATGCTGCATTGAGATATCTTTTGTCTAAGAAAGATGCTAAGGCTCGTCTAATTCGATGGATACTCTTGCTACAAGAGTTTAACCTCGAAATTTGAGATAAGAAAGGGTCAGAGAATGTTGTTGCCGATCACTTGTCTAGGTTGAATGTTGAATCGGTGTGATGAGTCTGTGCTAGGGGAATCATTCCCCGATGAGCAATTGATGCTTGTGTCTCGAAATGCCTTGGTTTGTCGATATCGTGAACTACCTTGCTACGGGTAGAATGCCCTTGCATTGGTCTAAACAAGACCGTTCTAAGTTCTTGGCTGAAGTTAAACACTTCCTTTGGGATGACCCATATTTGTTTAAGTACTTGCCAAGACCAAATCATTAGGAGATGTGTCCCCACTCGAACAAAGGGACGTCATCTCTTTCTGTCATGACCATGCATGTGGAGGCCACTTTAGTGCCAAGAAAACTGCTGCAAAGATCTTGCAAAGCGGTTTCTATTGGCCAACACTATTTAAGGATTTCCATGCATTTTGTGTTGCTTGTAACCGATGCCAGAAATTAGGAAGTATCTCTAAGAGAAACATGATGCCCTTACAACCTATTTTGATTGTTGAGTTGTTTGATGTTTGGGGTATTGATTTCATGGGACCATTTCCTAACTCGAAGGTAAGTTATACATTCTTGTTCTTTGTTGATTATGTCGCTAAGTGGGTAGAGGCCATTGCATCCAAAACCAACGACCATAAAGTTGTTCTTTCTTTTCTTAAGGAGAACATTTTCTCCCGTTTTGGAACCCCTAGGGCAATAATCAGTGATGGAGGTAGTCATTTTTGCAATAGACCCTTTGAATCACTAGTGCGCAAGTATGGAATCACTCACAAGGTCGCAACACCTTACCATCCTCAGACCAGTGGCCAAGTAGAAGTTTCTAATAGGGAAATTAAGCATATCCTTGAGAAGACCGTCAATCCTTCTAGGAAAGATTGGTCTTTGCGCTTAAACGATGCTTTATGGGCCTATAGGACTGCATACAAGACTCCCATAGGGATGTCTCCTTACAGACTTGTGTACGGGAAAGCATGTCATTTACCTGTTGAGTTAGAACACCGTGCATATTGGGCTGTGAAGAAGTTGAATTTTGATCTTGATAAGGCTGGAACCCGTAGAAAACTTCAACTCAATGAGTTAGAAGAATTGAGAAATGATGCATATGATAGTGCCAAAACGTACAAACATAGGATGAAAGTGTTTCACGACAAGCGCATTCTCGCGCAAGTCTTTCACCCCAAGTGACGTAAAGTTTTATTGTACAACACTAGATTGCATTTGTTTCCAGGGAAGCTACGTTCTCGATGGTCAGGACCATTCTTGGTACGTACCATCTTTCCCCATGGAGCTGTAGAAGTTGAAAACCCAGCAAACAAGAACATTTTCAAAGTCAATGGTCAGAGATTGAAACCATTTCTGGAGCATCTTCCACCAGAAGTTGAGACCGTTGACTTGGAAGACCCCATCTATGTGGACTAGACTAGTTCACTTTTGTACATACATATGGACTAAAAATCCATTCTCTTTCCCTTTTATTTTTCTTTTTGCATATTTTTGATGTGTGCTAACCAACCTTTTTGTCTTGCGCTCGTGATTGTTTGCTTTCAAAGCATTCATCTTTCTATGGTTTAGCAACACCCTCTTGCATCCGGTAATCTCTTCCCTTTTCTCCTCTCAACATAGTTCTCTTGGTATGTGACTGTTTAAATTCTTTGTATCCGTCGACACATTGAGGACAATGTTTGATTTAGGTTTGGGGGTGTGATTTGCATATAAAGTTTTTAGTCTTTTTGTTTTACTTCTTTTTAAAAAAAAAAAAAAAAAAAAAAAAAAAAATCGAAAAAACTCAAAAATTTGCATAAAAACCTCCAACTTTTAGAGATTTTAGAGTCACTAGCATGCTTCTAGCTATGTTTACATAGAGAGTCTGACCGAAATAACAGAACTTGGAAGTACTGGAGAACGCAATCGGGTTCCTTAGTTGATTAGAGCGTTAAAGTCGGATTTAACCATACTAGGAGGGCGAATTAGGTGTTGTTTAGATATTCGGTGAGTAGAATTGTGATCACCCATAGTGGAGACTACCCATTTTACATCAAGCGAGGTACCGACCTTCACTCTTTGTGACTTTCTAGAAAAGCTTTTAGAGTGTGTGTCACCGTACGTCAATTCCGGGTAGGAATGGTGAGCTACCCAACTTCGCACCACTTTCAAAGACTATTTTTGATCTCTTGAGTGCTAATTCCGTCAATCATGAGGGTGACGTCTAAAGATGAAAACTTGTTCTAAATACCGATTTGCGGTTAGCATCACTCTATCCTCTCAATCAATGATTCATAGAAACACATCATCGTCAGCAAGCGGAGCATCATCAGAATATTTGAAGAAAAGTTGATATAGTCCAAGGTTACGTGCAACAAAGGAAAGAAAAGAGAATAGGATGAGAATTAATGAAGTTTATAAAGTCAAGACAATACAAGTGTGAAAAATTGAGTCTTATTGTTTTATTGTTATTTTCATTCCAAGTTATGTTCAAAAAAAAAAAAAAAAAAAAAAAAAAAAAAATGTTTGTCAAGTTTTTGTGAAATTGAAGTTCGTCATCAACATTTGAAAGACCGAAGACCGAAGATTGAAGACGTTTCTATGAATCCGAGAGAGTGATATTAATTGCCGATCGGGTGAGAAGGTAAGTGAGTACTCCCACCCTTGCTAATGGTTGATTTCCTTCCTTAGAGATCATCGAAAAGATTCTTTTGTCCACATTTCTGTGGAGTCTCCGATTTTATTTCGGAAGGTTATCCTTCTTACCTACAACGTGTGCGGGATTTCTCTCTTTATTCCCGCTCGCACACATGAGAGACTAAAAAGCGATCTTTTTGAGTGCAATTATCATAAAACCCTAATGGTGAGGCGAAGTCGAGGCTTATGATCACAATCGAACCCGAATTCTTTCATATGGTATGGTTACTTCTCGCTCAGCACTTAAGGATGAGAATGCGTTCTTTGGTAGTTCTAACTTCGTGTTACTAGCATGCGAAACTCTATGTCCTCATAGCTTCTTGGATGCTTGAGACTCTTTTTACACTCGAAGTTGGAGAAGGTTTTGTGGGTACACCTGGTAAACCCTCACGAGACTACAACTCGTCCACTAGGGACACTTAGGGGTTTAAAGGCTTAGTGCATACGCTAAATGCATTCGAGAGACCTGCGACAGGGGTATAGTTAGGATTTCTTAATTTCTGTTTCACTTGAGGACAAGTAAAATTCAGGTTTGGGGGTATTTGATGAGTGCTAAATATTGCATATTTATACATCTATTTTTTGGCATTTAACTCATCTTTTGTACTCAGAAATCAGATATTATCCCAAATTCTGTATTTTCTTTGTTTTCAAGAATAAATAGTTGTACTAATTAATTTTGTGTTTTTAGGTAATAAATAAAGTTCGGAGAAACTGAGGAGCCAAAAGAGCGAAGATTTGGAGTCAAGCGTCTATGGAGCAGAAAGCCAAAGCCCGCGCGCGCAACAGTTGCAACCCAACAAGTAGCAACTCATCTACAAGACATGGGCTTGAGCTAGACCCGACCCGTGACCCGGATCCGAACCCGCTCATCCCGAGCCGTTGAGATCTCACCCAGATGCATCCTACGGTCGCTCCTTCGCTCACATCTATTTCTCGATGCTCCGCTCAACACCAAATCAACCCAATACTTCCTCAACCGTTCAGATCTTCTCCAGCCACATCCTACGCTCGTTGTATCCTTCCCATCAACACTTGATGTGCCTGCTTCACAGCAAAGTTCCCTACACCTATACCCCTATCGAACCAAATCTATTTTCTCTTCCATCTTCTCGTTCTTCCTCTCCCGCACCTGCAGAACCCATCCCTTCTCCTTCTTCTCCATGCCTTGTTTCAGAGCCACCACCATCATCACCACTCCATCTCCTGTCTACGCTATCACAAACAACTCCTCTAGCTCTTTCTCCGCCACCCTCACATCACTCATCTCCATCCATAGCTTCTCACTTACCCTAGAAGCTAGGGTTGAGATGATTGGAGTTAGGGTTTTCACCAACCACCCCGCATGGGCGATTCAGAGGCAAGACAAGGCAGAAATCAGGTTTGGGTTGGTGTGTAATCAAGTTTGAGGGAATGGTGAGAGATATAAATGGTTATTTTTGGATGTAAGAGAAAAGCAGCATGTTTTAGGGTTCATAGTTTAGTTTTACATTTTCAATTTTACTCTGCTTTTGTATCATGTTCATGATGTTCTAAACAACTTTGCTAGGATTAAAAATGAAACCCTAACTCTGTGTCTGTGGTTCAACTTGAATTGAATTGTTTTTGTATGCTTTAAATTATAAGTGAAGCTCAATTCTAACATCTCAATATCATGCTCTCACAATGAATGCCTTGTATTCATTGTAGTTAGGTTAACATTATATTGAGTGTGTTTCAGCTCAAGCTTTATGTTTTATTGCTAATTCTCTTGACTAGTTGTGCTTGATTAGACAACTAGTGCTCTAGGTTAGTACATTAGTGTAATTGAGTTATCCCCTGGGTGAAACCTCCTAGGTAAGTGATAGAGTTGACATACTATCCTTATTTTCCACAGAACAATAGCATTCAAACTAGTTGAATCCCATAACCGAGATAGGGTGGATTTGATAATCCTAGTGCCTTAAACCTTACCACTTTTAGTTTATCTTGAGTTCACTGTCACAACTCCATCTTGTCGTAAAGACATTAAACAAACTCATAAAATTGTGTCCCTTTCCATAGAAATCAGTTAAGAAGCCTTAAAACAACTTTGCACACATTAGTTCTCTGTGGAATGACCTGTGCTTGCCACTGCCTCCAAAGGCTCTGTGCACTTGCAGATAAGACGTAGGAAATACGCTTTTAAGCTCCTACCATTGTTTTCGCAGCCTCTTATCCCTTATACCTATAGGGGCTTATGGTTACGAGACTGCACCCTAAGTGGAGTTTTCTTCGGGCCGAAAAAGCATGTGCCAAGATTTGCCAAGAATGGCCGAGACACTTCAAATGTCCTGTGCACTCTTGGCTCAACCGTGTACCTCGGCGCCTTGAGCATACATCGACTCCTTGGAAGAGACCCTCGGGCGTCCAACCAGTGGTATAACCTTATATATATAGTTGGAAATCCAAGGTATCTCTCCCAGGATAGGCTTTCATGGGCCTCAAATCTCCATGACTCGGGTTCCAGGAGCGGTGTAACCTTTTCCCGAGCCATGTCAAGAGATACCCCCTTATATGACGCACTTTAGGTCTTACATTTGCCTCTTGCGAAATATCATTCGCGAACTAGGGTGTCCGCCATAAAGGTTTGTCCCATTCACTCACTCATTCATTTTTGGTTATCTCTTGTTAATTCATTTGCGAGATATTCGCACATCCTTTCTTAATTTCGCAATATCTCTGTCGCAGGAACATTTCATATCATTTCATTCATTTAACACTTCATAATTTATTCTTTCCTTTCCATCTTTTATGGGTAATATTTCTTTAGATATAATCTATTCCATGGTCTACCTAATCTCTGGCCCACATCGATTTTGCCGGATCCATTAATCTATGCCCCCTGTTCCAACTATCTCCTTGATGATATAAGGTCCATCCCATTTTTTCGCTAACTTGCCACCACTTTCGTTGATATATTGGTGTTTCGCAACACCATATCACCCGTTTGAAACTCGCGTGTTTTGACACGTTTGTTATATTTCTCCTCGGCCAATCTTGATAATTCTCCATATGCCGTAGTGCTCTTTCTCTATTTTCTTCTAACTCATCCAATTTAACTAAGATGTTACCCGCACTAAGATTTTTCTCCCAAGCTTCTCTCTTTGTTGTTGGAATAATAACCTCTCATCACGAGGATATTGATTGGCACCCGGCAATAATACTACTCCTCGCCACTCAAAGATGAGAAGATTTTAAATGGCCCTATATAAAGCCCGATAAGGCGGATGAGTATGTTTCCCATTTTAAATCTTGCCTTTGCAACTTTCTTTTTATATATGTTGAGTTTGTAAAATTTCTGGTGAGAAGAAGGTACAAGGATTCCGTTGGAAATTACTCACGACCATACTTCAACACCATAGGTTAGACAAAACGATGACATCCTGTAGCTTCGCCTTGTTGTATTATAAGCCCATACCGCATTATGCACTCATTTTTGTAGTGGTCTTAGAGTTAGACCTCCCTAATTAGTGGTCTTCCTCACCTTTTATTGCGACCCATCTTTTACACTTGCATGTAAAGACCCATTGATCTTGCCTTTTATCATTTCCAGAAGTATTTTTGCCTCTCGCAGATGGATGTTTTGACAGGCCTATATGCGAACATAAAGCCCCATGACATTCCGTGCGGCAAATGGTCTACATTGATCTAATCTCTCAGCCACAAACATCGAGCCTAAATTTTCTTAAAAAAACATAGCCTTATGACATTTGCGTCTGTTTTGACACCCCCACACGGGAATCTATCTCCCGGTTGCCCCTTCAAGGAGGCGAAACATCGGCCATACAAGACTAGCATCTTAACAACAACTGCTTGTTTTCTTGACCTCTTATCCCTTATACCTATATGGTTTATGGTTACATGACCGCACCCTAAGTGGAGATGCTAACATATGCCAAGATAAGAAAGGTTCATCCATCCCATCAACCATTTTGGAAGAGACCTCGGTCGCCAACCGTATAACCTTATATAGTTGGGAATAGTATCTCTCCCAGGATAGGCTTTCATGGGCCCCAAATTTTCATGACTCAAAGCTTCAGGAGGGTGTAACCTTCCCCGAGCCATGCCGAGAGATACCCCTTATATGACGCACTTTAGGTCTTACATTTGCCTCTACGAAATGTTAAAAGGTTCGTCCCATTCTTTACTCTTATTCATACGTTATACATTCAATCATTCATGTTTCATTATCGACATTTGTTTACGAAGTAGTCTTTCATTTGTTGTATTTTCATTTTTCTTCTTTGAAACTCTTGGTCATGGATTCTGATTACTTTTTGTTGATTCTTCACTTCTTAGTACTTCACAATTTTTCATATTGTTCATTATTTCCATAATATCTTGTCTGTGCACTACACCTCGCGAGGTATGTTCAGTCCTTACCATGGCATCCACCATCAATTTTTCCTTTCTCCGCTCACCTCTCACATGTTGTTTCCAACCTTTTCTTTTGGCATTTCTTCTTATGACTTTCATATCTACTTCATGACATTGTTGCGACTCCTTCAATCTCCCTGTATATACACAATGCCATTTCGATGTGGAAATTTTATACATTGATGATATGTTGATAACTCATGGCCTCAATAATATATGGAGATTCCACGTCAACCACCGGAATAAAAATATCGGTTGATAATGTCATGCGAACCTCTCCCTTTGGTTTTTGCGTATTATCTTGTATGTGGAGGGGATCAACATAAATCTTTTCCTCCCCATCGTCTTGTAAGTATGGTAGAATATTCCCGAAGCCGATTAAGATTCTTGATGTTGCTCATCATCTTCTCCATCAATCTTTTATGTTTTCTTCCTTTTTGGCAATCGCAGAGAAAGAAATGGTTCTTTAGGCTCGTCGTTCCGCTGAACTCATTATTTCTTTATATAATCTCTATTCGAGCAATAATAGCTTTTTGTTCCAACCTATAACAAAATGTCTCGCCCTCGTTTCTTCTCCTTTTTAGAAAGTGATTTATCCCCGATCAATCATCCTAAGAATAATTCTCTTTATGCCAATCATTTGTTTGATGCCCATGGAAACGATGGTAAGAACAAAACTCATCTCCTGGTGGATGTACATCTTCCATCACAAGTATAGGTCATCTTAATCGTTCCCATACATTTTTCTCCCTCCATGGTTATATTGCCTTAGATCACTGTAAGTTTGCATGATCTAGCCTTTTCTATTCGCGGTTGTAGTAGTTCCTTTTCTTGTTATCATGGCTTCCCATACTATCTTCCGCCTCCCTCAACCCTTTGTATTTATGAATTGAGGTAACAAGCTTGCGTATTCACCAGGATAAGAATTCATTTCAGGGTTCTGCCGTCGTGATTGTATTTTTGACTCACGTTAGTCGCCATGAAAGAGCATTCACAAATGAGAGGATGAGATATCTTTCTCAACCCGTCACCCCGGCCGTGGTTCTCCATCTTATTGTCAATCGCCTTAAGCTCTCGCCAACCTTTGTTTCAACTCCTAATACATCTTTCAATACACAGTGCGTGAAGAGTTGTTACTTGCTCCCTTGTAAATGATTGAATGATGTATGACCACTGTGACCATTTTACATCCTCATGAAGTTGTTAATGTTTGTTAATTAACTAAGAGCGTGTTGGCTCCCTGCGATAGCTTCATCCAATTTTCCTTCCTCCTTCCCTTTTCTATTGTTCAAGATCTCATTTTTTCTCTTAAGATTTGTTCTCTTAATTTGATTCTACTTGGTCTTTTAGCTCGCTTCTCTCCTTCGCTCGTGCTGCTTTGGACTCTTGCTCAAGATTTTCTCCCAAGCCCTCTCATATTCTTAATTAATATTTCTATTGGTGATTGCATTTCCCTCTTCTTTAGGTTGTCATGGTTATTCCGTAGGATTGCTTCTTCCATCTCTTGATTTTCCATTTTGCTCTTATCCTTTTCTCTCTGTTGATCATTCTTCCTTCAAAGAATTGGGTCATTTGGCCCTTGAGTTGCATGTTTCCTTGATTACTCCTTCCCTAATATCTTCCATTCCCTCTTCTCTACGTCTTTGTGTTTGGACCGTTGGTAAAACTCTCCTTCTTTCTTCCCTAGTCGACCTTGAACTTGATCTCGCACTACTTGATCTCCTATTTTGCAATCTCATATTTTCCAGTCTTGTCAAGTTCGCTGTTCCTCCGCCTCTAGTCGCTCTCTCTTCGTGTATTGTTTGTCTCAATCTTTCTAATCCGCGATTTCTTCGTTTCGATTCATTTCTCCATTCATTCCTTGCTCTTCTCCTCCTTGTCCATTAACATCTGCCTCTCTTCTTCCTTTAATGAGACCTCCAAGTTGAAACTGCACGTTTACTTGGTGAGATTGGTGGCTGATTTTGATTTTTCTCCATCATTTCTCATACTCATCCTTGATGTTTAATTCATTCCTCCTTTCCTCCAGCAAGTTTAGATTTCTCTTTTTTCAATGGATTCTTGAGTATCTCTCCAAATTTTTCAAAAGTCCTCGTTTCTAGCATATGTAGTAGCGTGGATTTCCCACATCACACCCCTTACTCGATTTTGTGAAAGCATTAAGATCAAGAATATTTATTGATCAATTCATGAAATGTTTCTTCTAACTCTTAAACTTTCTCTCCTAATTTAATTCCAAAAGATGACTTCATTTACCTTTTATATAGGTAATACGCACTAAGATTTTTTTTCAGATCTTCTAACCTCTTCTCACGTCTTCTTTTTGTTGGAATAATAACCTCTGCCGTTTATTAGTCCCGGGAACCTTGTTTTGTTGCGGCCAATCTTCAATTCTCCATACTGCTCTTTTTCTCATTTTCTTTAACTCATCTAATTTAATTAAGATGTTACCCGTATCCAAGATTTTTTCTCCCAAGCTTCTCTCTTTGTTTGTTGGAATAATAACCTCTCGCCGACTTCAACACCATAGGTTAGAAAAAACGATGACATTGTAGCTTCTCGCCTTGTTGTTATAAGCCCATACCGCATTATGCACTTGCTTTCACATCATGCCTTATTATGCCCTTCTAGTTTTTTCTTCAATATATCGGCGATTGTTTTATTTGTTTTTCGCTTCTGTCCATTAGCTCAGCGGGTATAAAGGAGTTGATTTCCCACATTTTATTTGAAATGCATTAAGCAATAATTCTATATTTTGTCCTTCAAACTGTTTCCCATTGTCAGATACCAACTGTGCTGGAATTCTAAATCTGCATATTATGTTTTCGAATATGAAAGTAAAAATATCTTTATCGCGAATGTGTTGAACCGCTTTCACTTCTGCCCACTTTGTGAAATAATCAGTTGAGACAATCAAATATCTCCTTTGCCCTGTACCTGGTAAAAATGGTCCTACAATGTCTAATCCCCACTTTCCAAAAGGCCATACACTTGTTGAAGAGGTTAACGGCGCTCATGGTGCATGTATTTTCTTTCCGTGTCTTTGACAATCTTCGCAACGTCTTGATATTTGTTTCGCATCTTCATGCATATATGGCCAATAATAACCTTGCATTTTCGCCTTATGTGCTAAAGATCTTCCGCCACTATGATTGCCAGCATCCCCACTGTGTAGCATTTTTAACACTGCTTCTCCTTCCTTTCGTGTTAAACATCTGAGCGAGGGTCCATTAAAGGATCTTCGGTACAATACTCCGTCTCTTAATTCATAATTTGTTGCACGGCTTTTTAATTTATGCATTTCTAATCTATTTCTTGGTGTGTCTCCTTTCATTAAATAAGCATGAAGTTCTGTCCTCCAATCCTCGCAATGGGATCTTTGTGCTTCATCTTCTATGAGCATTATTTCTGCTTCTTCCTTTTCCTCTTTGTTGATTGATGGCGATTGAAGTGTCTGTATTTTTATGCATCTCGCAGATGGATCTGTCATCATACTTGATATAAAAGCGAAAGCATCCGCGAGTCTATTGTCTTTTCTTGATATGTGTCTCCACTTTATTTTTGGTATCTTCGTTGACAATTCGTCAACAAGCTTTTCGTACTTTTTCAAGGATGCTTCATTTGTAGTATACTCTTCTTTTATCTGGCGAATAGCTAACTGAGAATCACTGGTAATTCTTACATTCTCCAACTTCATTTCTATTGCAAATCGCAAAGCATGTATTATAGCTTCATACTCTGTTTCATTGTTAGTAGATGCAAACTCCAATCTGAAAGAGAAAGCCATTTTATTGCCTTCTGGCGAAATTATAATGATCCCAATTCGTTACCTTCTCCATTTGACGATCCATCTACCAATATTTCCCATCTATTTGGCTCGTTAATAAATCCCTTGGATTTCCATGTTCTTATTCTATATCCATCATTTCTTCCACCGCCTCATCTTCTTCCAATGGAAATTCTGCTAAAAAGTCTGCTACAACTTGCGATTTTGGTGAGGATAACACTTCATATTTGAGTTTGCAATGACTTACTTGATCATTCCACCTTTCAACCCTTCCTGATCTTTTTGAATTTTTCATTACTGACTCAATTGGTACTTTTGTCATTACCTTTACCGTGTGTGCTTCAAAATAGATGCGAAGTTTAAACGTCGCGTAAACTAACGCCAAAATTAATTTTTCAATTTTTGAATAGTTTTTCTCTGCAGCATTGAATGTTTTGCTGATGTAATAGATTGGTTTTTCCACCCCTGCGTCCATTCGCAATAATACCGCGCTTAGTGCATGCGAGGTTGTCGCGAGGTAAATTAGTAATTCCTCCCCGTCTTCTGCTTTGTAATATTGATATATCCATTAGATGTTCTTTTATTCCTTGCAATGCCTTTTCACACTCATCCGTCCACCTAAATTTCGTTCCCTTTTTAAGTATGTTGAAAAAATGTTTGCACTTATCAGATGATCTCGAGATGAATCTTCCTAGCGAAGCTAATAATCCATTTAACTTTTGCACATCTTTCACTGTCGCTGGTGTTGGCATGTCTCGAATTGCTTGAACCTTTTCCGGATCAACTTGTATTCCTTCTTTTGATACAATGTATCCTAAAAATTTTCCAGATGCCACTCCAAAAGTACATTTTTCTGGATTTACTTTGATGTTGAAATGTCTCATTTGTTCAAAAATTTCCTTTAAATCTCGCACATGATCTTTTGCTTCTTTGATTTTTATTAACATGTCATCCACATATACTGGTAGGCCTGGAAATGGGTTTAGATTTAATGCCTACAAATTATACCGCAAGTGCACGGTGTCGATTATGTAGCACTGAGCAAATACGGGTCGATCCCACAGAGAAATGGGTGTGCTAAGTTGATCTAAAGGCTTACTACTACTGACTTCTAACAAGTGACAGAGTTATACCAATATTGTTTTGTCGATGCGACTAATTTTGTTGTTGTGACAGAGAACTAAAGTAAAAATGACTTGAACACAAGTTATTGAGTTACCGGGATGGTTGAGTCCACCACGACCCTAAGCTAAAGCAATCTCTAATCAATTTATGCTCTTGATTCCTTTCAGGGAAGGATAAAATGGAAGATGTCTTATTTATTCTTGCTAACTCACTCCTAGTATAGCTTGTCTTCTTACAGTACAAACTATCACAAGTTAATTAGTCTCAAATCAATAATTCAATCATCCTAAGACATTAAAGCACTCCAAGAACACAAATATGAACAAAGATTAACTCAACATGTGATCAGGGGTTTCATCAAACACTCTGGAAAATTAAATTAGAACATAACAAGATACAATTAAAGTTAAAGTGGTGCTCTGGCTAGCCCAGGCATAAACTTCTAACATCCTCACCTCAGTTCTATTTATACATGCACTCCAAACCCTAATATTGATTTCAAAACATAAAATAAACAAAATAAATCAAACCCGATCGCCCATGCTCGAATCACTTGTTCCCTCTCGCTCCCGTGGCTCGAGACATCCTACCCTTGATTTGATGTAACCCTAATTTTGATTGTCTCAACCCTAGCTTCTAAGGTGGAAGAAGCTACTGATGGAGACAAGTCGAAACGGGGGTGGCGGAGTAGGTGGTTGATGGAGTTGTTGTTGTGGTAACAGGAGATGGGGATGGTGATGATAGCTCTGGTTTGTCAGGGAGAGGGAAGGAGGTGGAGGAATGGGTTCTGCAGAAGGGGGAAGAAGAAAGAGAAGGTGAAATGGGAAATGGGGGAGTTGGTCGAGAGGGTATAGGGTTAGGCGACTTTGCTATGGAGCAGGCGCAGCGAGTGATGATGAGAATGATGCAGCGAGCGTAGGATCTAGGGAGTGATATCTGAACGGCTCAGGAAGGCTCGGAGTAATCTGGTGTTGAGCGGGAGCAGCAAAGTGTGATGCGCATGAAGGAGCGACCGTTGGATGTAGCTGAGGGAGATCTCAACGGCTCAGAAATGATGGGCTTGGATCCGGGTCGTGGGTCGGAGATGGATAGCTCGAGCCCATGTCTTGTAGATGAGTCGCTACTTGTTGGGTTGCAACTGTTTGCGCGCGGGCTTTGGCTTTCTGCTCCATAGACGCTTGACTCCAATTCTTTGCTCCTTTGGCTCCTCAGATTCTCCGAGCTTTATTTATTACCTAAAAACACAAAATTAATTAAGACAAATATTTATTCTTGAAAACAAGGAAAACACAGAATATGGGATAATATCTGATTTATGAACACAAAAGATGAGTTAAATGCCAATAAATAGATGTATAAATATGCAATATTTGGCACTCATCAAATACCCCCAACCCGAATTTTACTTGTCCTCAAGTGAAACAGAAATGAAGAAATCCTAACTATACCACTGTCGCGGGTCTCTCGAATGCATTTAGCGTATGCACTAAGCCTTTAAACCCCTAGGTGTCCCTAGTGGACGAGTTGTAGTCTCGTGAGGGTTTACCAGAGGTGTACCCACAAAACCTTCTCCAACTTCAGAGTGTAAAAGAGTCTCAAGCCTCCAAGAAGCTATGAGGACATAGAGTTTCTGCATGCTAGTAACATGAAGTTAGAACTACCAAAGAACGCATTCTCATCCTTAAGTGCCGAGCGAGAAGTAACCATACCATATGAAAGAATTCGGGTTTGATTGTGATCATAAGCCTCGACTTCGCCTCACTAATAGGGTTTTATGATAATTGCACTCAAAAAGATCGCTTTTTTAGTCTCTCATGTGTGCGGTAGGAATAAAGAGAGAAATCCCGCACACGTTGTAGGTAAGAAGGATAACCTTCCGAAATAATTTCGGAGACTCCACAAGAGTGTGGACAAAAAGAATCTTTTTCTGATGATCTCTAAGAAAGGAAATCAACCATTAGCAAGGGTGGGAGTACTCACTTACCTTCTCACCCGATCGGCAATTAATATCACTCTCTCATAAGAAACCATAGAAACGTCTTCAATCTTTGGTCTTCGGTCTTCAACTGTTGATGACGAACTTCTGAACTTTACAAAAACTTGACAATTTTTTTTTTTTTTTCAAGTACATGAAATGAAAATAATAATAATACAACACACCATTTTTTTTTTTTTAAGAACTTACAATAAAACAATAAAACTTAATTTTTCACAAACTTCATTAATTCTCATCCTATTTTCTTTTCTTTGTTTTGTTGCATATAAACCTTGGACTATCTCAACTTTTCTTTCCATATTCGATGATGCTCCGTTTGTGACGACGAAGATGTGTTTCTATGGGTCTGTTGATTGAGAGAGAGAGTGATGCTAACTGCAAATCGGTATTTAGAAGAAGTTTTCATCTTTAAACGTCACCCTCATGATTGACAAAAATTAGCACTCAAGAGATCAAAAGTAGTGCTGAAAATGGTGCGAAGTTGGGTACCTCACCATTCCTACCCGGAATTGACGTACGGTGACACACACTCTAACTTGACTTTTCTAGAAAGTTGCAAAAAATTGAAGGTTGGTGCCTCACTTGATGTAAAATGGGTAGTCTCCACTATGGGTGATCACAATTCTACTACCGAATATCTAACAAGCACCTAATTCGCCCTCCGGGTATGGTTAAATCCAACTTTAACGCTCTAATCAACTAAGAAACCCGATTGTGTTCTCCGGTACTTCGTTATTTTCGGTCAGATTCTCTATGTAAACATAGCTAGAAGCATGCTAGTGACTCTAAAATCTCTAAAAGTTGGAGGTTTTTACAAAAAGAGTTTTTTTTTTTTTTTTTTTTTTTTTTTTTTTAAAAGAAAGACTAAAAACTCTAAATGCAAAATGCAAATGCACCCCCAAACCTAAATCAACTAATTCAATCTTTCTAATGAAGCATAACAAGAACAATAAAAAGAAAGTGAACAACTTAGCATGCAATCAAGGGTTTCATCCCAACCCCAGTTACTTAATTAAAACATTAACAAAGTAAAGCACAAATTAACCCTAAAGTGGTGCACTGGCTAGCCCAGGCATAAACTTCTAACATCCTCACCTCAGTTCTATTTATACATGCACTCCAAACCCTAATATTGATTTCAAAACATAAAATAAACAAAATAAATCAAACCCGATCGCCCATGCTCTGAATCACTTGTTCCCTCTGCTCCTGTGGCTCTGAGACATCCTACCCTTGATTTGATGTAACCTAATTTCGATTGTCTCAACCCTAGCTTCTAAGGTGGAAGAAGCTACTGATGGAGACAAGTCGAAACGGGGTGGCGGAGTAGGTGGTTGATGGAGTTGTTGTTGTGGTGACAGGAGATGGGGATGGTGATGATAGATCTGGTTTGTCAGGGAGAGGGAAGGAGGTGGAGGAATGGGTTCTGCAGAAGGGGGAAGAAGAAAGAGAAGGTGAAATTGGAAATGGGGGAGTTGGTCGAGAGGGTATAGGGTTAGGCGACTTTGCTATGGAGCAGGCGCAACGAGTGATGATGAGAATGATGCAGCGAGCGTAGGATCTAGGGAGTGATATCTCGAACGGCTCGGGAAGGCTCGGAGTAATCTGGGTGTTGAGCGGGAGCAGCAAAGTGTGATGCGCATGAAGGAGCGACCGTTGGATGTAGCTGAGGGAGATCTCAACGGCTCAGAAATGATGGGCTTGGATCCGGGTCGTGGGTCGAAGATGGATAGCTCGAGCCCATGTCTTGTAGATGAGTCGCTACTTGTTGGGTTGCAACTGTTGCGCGCGCGGGCTTTGGCTTTCTGCTCCATAGACGCTTGACTCCAATTCTTTGCTCCTTTGGCTCCTCAGATTCTCCGAGCTTTATTTATTACCGAAAAACACAAAATTAATTAATACAAATATTTATTCTTGAAAACAAGGAAAACACAGAATATGGGATAATATCTGATTTATGAACACAAAAGATGAGTTAAATGCCAATAAATAGATGTATAAATATGCAATATTTGGCACTCATCATATACCTCTAATGTTTTATGTATCCATTGTTCGAACACTTTCTCCACCATCCTTTGATACGTTGCACCGGCATTTCGCAGTCCGAATGGCATTTTTGTGTAACAGTATAATCCTCTTGGAGCGAAAAAGGCAGTATGTTCTTGGTCTTCTTCGGCGAGAGGGATTTGATTGTATCCCTTATATCCATCCAGGGAAGATATCCTTTCATTTCCCGCTCGCCGATTCGACCATCTGCGGAATATATGGCAAGGGAAAACTATCTTTTGGACAAGCTTTGTTTAAATCGGTGAAATCTATGCAAATTCTTATTCCTTTTTTCTTCTTCAGAACTATGACCATATTCGCTATCCATTCGGGGTATTTTGCTTGCCTAATAATGCCAAAGCATCAAGCATCTTCGCAACTCTTCTTCTATTTGAGGATGATATGTTGCGATTTTTCTAATTCTTTGTTTGAATGGTCTGGCATTTTTATCAATCTCTAATTTATGACACGCTACGAGATGGATCTATTCCAGAATCTCATCCATATCCCATGCGAAGATATCTTTATAATCTCGCAACAAATCAACGGTCTTTCTTTCTTCATCTGCTCCATTTTAGTTCCAATTTTTAACATCTTGGGTTCTTCTTCAGTTCCAATATTCACTTCCTTTGTTGGTTCTGCCGAAATGTAGCTAGCCTTCGTTTCTCCCATGGGCGTTGGTCCTCTTATTTCCTTTGCGAGATCACTCTCTTCACCACATATTCCTTTTCCTTCTTCCGCTCTTATCATGTATGTTCTAAATTCTTCTTCCTTTTTTTGTCGCTTTTTGCCATCTTCTTGCGATCTTTTCGCCTTTTCACCCGTTCTTCATAATGTTTTACTTCGATTTGATGATACATTCTTCCTTTATCGGTATCTCCTCTGATTTCGCCAATTCCACTCGGCATAGGAAATCGACACATTGATGAAATGTTGATGCTCTGACTTTTATTGCGTGTATCCATGGCCTTCCCAACAGTATGTTATATGGTGATTCCATATCTACTACGCATAACGTCACATTTGTTTCAATTTCTCCCAACAAAATTCGTATTTTTATTTCCCCTTTAGGTTTTGTTATTGAATTGCCGAAACCATAGATATGATATGTTGCGGAAGTCATTTCTTCATCTTTGTACCCCAATTTTTTATATGCATGATAAAAAATTATAATCACTGAACTCCCTGTATCCACTAAAGTTCTACTTATTGCCCATTCTTCCATTGTTTTTGTTAATTTTCCTTCTTCTTTGCTGGCACTTATCGTAATTACTAGTGGAGATGTGTGATTTAAGTTCTCTCCGACATCTCTCGTTCTTTGTGAATATAATTTCTGTTTTTTTCCCATTCTTTCAAGGGTAACACCTCCTTTGTTGTTATAATTTTCTTTCCTTCAAAATCTCTTTTATGTATTCTCCCTTTAATACTTTCATGAAATTTATTAACCATTGATTTTGAAATCATATTACATTCCAATTCTTCATTACCCTCTCTGATTCTAATTTTCTTCAGTTTATCCATCATACTCTTGATTTTTACCGTTTTAATAACAATATCCAATCTCTTATCTTCAATCACTCCCTGTTTCTAGCGCCATTATGTAGTTGCAGGAAATCCTACACTACACCCCTCACTAGAATATACACAATTAAGTCATTTTAAGATGAATGATTATGATTTCTATTGATTGAATACTTGAATCTTTACAATATGAAATAGAAATGAGTAATAGAATTACAATCACTCTAAAACTTTCTCTCTCCTAAAGACTTGCTTAACAATTCAAAAAGAACTCTCTCTCTCTCAACAGACTGACTCAACCCTTTATATAGGGTTGTATACAGTGGATGACAGCTAAGCTGTCCTTTATTTTCAGGAATGGCTTGCGAAATATCGCAAGTGTACAAGTATACAATCTCGCGACACTCTTAAACTTCGCCATATTTTCATATCTTCCTCGTGTTCTGGCTGTCGTCATTCATTGCGTCATTTATTTTACTTCCCTGCGACTCCCTCGCAATGTCGTCATTTATTAATCTCGCGAAGTATTGATGTCGCGATATTCTAATCCTACATACCACCTTCACATCCGATTGTAATGATGATAACATCACTCTCACAGCATCCAATAGAAACGTCTTCGATCGTCTCGTCTTCTTCATCTTCTTGGTCTTCGTCTTCGGTCCTCAACTGCTGATGATAAACTCTTGAACTTCGTAGAACTCTAACAATTTGTAACTCTTTTCTCTTCAATTTTCTTGTTGCTTGAAACTTACTTATAGATTTTCTTCCCCATGGCCTTATTGTACAAATAACAACCTAAATGCAAATCTTTTTGTATTTTCTCTCTCTTTTTTTTCTTTTCAATTTTTTTTCTTTGTATTTTGTATTTATTTTGTATTTTTTTTTTTTTTTCTTTCTATTTTTTTTTCAAACAAAGAGATTGCAACTACAAAAATAATAACGGAATTAAAATAACATGGCCATGAGAGAAGTACTTTACCACTTGAATCTTCACAACTTGTATCGTCTTCGTATCATAAACTTCAATAACTCTCATCTTTTGATTTTCTTCGCTCTTGTACTTAGTCTTCCACTTTGAAATAGAATTCCGCTCCTTGTATTATTAGTCTTCAACATGTATATAAAAATATGCTCATTGTATGTTGCTTTACTTGGATATGAAATTTGCTCTTCCTTGTACTGTTGCATGTAAACCTCAAACGTCTTCAACTTTCCTTGTAGATTTTGATGTCGCTCCCTTGTTGATGATGATATGTTTCTACGGATCTGCTGTTGGCAAGAGAGAGAATAGTGCTAACTACAAAAAAATTACAAGAAGGTGGTTTTCATCTATAGACGTCACCCTCATGATTGACAAAATTAGCACTCAAGAGATCAAAGAGTAATGCTTGTATTGGTGGGAGGTTGGGTAGCTCACCATTCTACCCGGAATTAACGTATGGCGACACACACTCAAAAGAAAGCTTTTTAGTCAGCTACTAAGAAAATTTGGTCTGGTGCCTCTGTTTATTTGAAAATAGGTAGTCTCCACTAATGATTGATCATTAACTCTAATAATGCATTTCTCTGCTCTTAATTTGCATCACCGACATGGTTAAATCCATTATTTAACACTCTAACAAGCAAGAAATCCGAACGTAGTTCTCTAACACTTCCAAGTTCAATTATGTCGGTCAGAATTCTCTATGTAAACATACCTAGAAGTATGCTAGTGACTCTAAAATCTCTACAAGTTGGAGGTTTTTATTCAAATATATACAAAGAATTTGAAAATTTTGACTCAAAAAGGCTAAAAAATCTACACGCAAAATGTAGTAGCAGGATTTCCCACACTACACCCCTTACTCGATTTTGCTTAATTAATCCATTGAAAGATGTAAGATCAAGAATATTTATTGATTGAATTCGTGAAATGTTTACACAGGATAATAGAATTACACTTAGAAATTAAAATGCTCTTTCACTTTCTCTCTCCTATTGACTTGCTTAACAATTCTAAAAGATCTCCCCCTTTTACAGACTCATTTAGCCCTTTATATAGGGTAATACATAGTGGATGACAGCTAAGCTCCCCTTTATTTTCGGGAATGTCCCGCGAAGTGTCGCAGATGCACAAACATTCACTCTCGCGACACTTCTTAACCATCGCCAGTTCTCACGTCTTCTTTATGTTTAGCCTGTCGTTATCCATTGCGTCGTTTATTTTAGCTCTCTGCGACTCCCTCGCGACGCTGTCGTTTATTAATCCCGCGAGCCATGTATGTTGCGATATTATGATCCTACATCTTGTCTCTTTTTCCTTGAATATTGCTTGAAGAGCGATCTTTAAGGAAAAATCTGTTGTGGTGGTAATCTTTGATCTTTGTTGATAAAGGAACGAGCGGAAGAATACTGGACTTGAAAAGTACGTACTTGCCTCTATTCTTTTGCGGAGTTCCGAAGCTTCTTTGAGATATATATGAAGTATCGTCTCTTATCTCTCCTCATATTTCTCCCTGCGAGGGAAGAGTATCATGAGATTTTTACAATATTGTTTCGCGATCGCTTATCTTTATCTGTTTCAGATTTTTGTACTTTTACACGGATTTTGATTATTAATGTCTTTTCTTGACACGTTTCTTTCAACCGCTTATTTTTGACCATTCATGTCTCTTCGCATTAAATGACCTCGTTTTTCTCGAGGATCTTTTTCCCTATATATAGTTTTCTTTTCCCCTCCTTTTCATTCTTTAGTTTCTCTCGCAACCTTTCTTTGACTCTCTCCTTCAATTTGCGC
>JAJJWW010009482.1:0-34798 GCA_023531295.1 Papaver armeniacum
AAAACAAGAGTGTCCTCACTGAGTTCCCCTAAAGTAGAGAAAGCGAACGCTTAACCCAAATCCATGTGCAGCACACTTGTCCAAATATTTGGCATGTTTGCGGGCAGCGACACTAGAGATAGCCTTCCAGGAGCAAATGAGCGAACCCCATCACCAGTGAAAGGGAGACACACTGTGACATCCATACAAACATCTTGCCCGTTTTCCCGGTTAAGAACAAGAATATCGAGCGAGTTTAAGATCTCTACCATCATCATGCGAAGGCCAAGGGAAGCCTCTTTGCGCGCCGATACATTGGATTTGTAGCAAATGTCGAAGATAACATCACGTACAACATCATGACGAAACTTGTACCCAACATCCTTGGCACAGTGGAGCGCATGATCCCCAAAGATGTCCATAGGTTTGCTACGGCTAGGACATAAAGCAGTTCCCAACGAACATAGGAATGCCAAGGCGATAACAAAGCACAGCTCTAAATTGTCTCGGACCAAGGCACTGGTTAAGCCCACTGATAGGTACCGCCAGGAGGTAGTCTTGAGCATGCTTAACACGATTTACTATTATTATGATTGTTAAAAAGATTTATTTTACTTAACTACTCTTTAATATATATATATACAAAAACTCAAACTAAATTAGTAATTATTTAATATTTGTTTTTATTTTTATTTTTGACAAATTAAATGAAATGGTATCATAAAATAGTTTGAAAATAAAATATAATAATATTTAAGCAATAAAAAATTGATTGTATATATATTTAAGGATAATTAGTGTCATTTACAAAATAAAATAAGGACAAAAAGGATAAATCAAGCATTAAATTTTGGTGGGACCAAAGCTTATGCTTTTGTAGCTTTTAAAAGCTCCTCCTCCCCAGCTTTTAAAAATTGAGGAATTTGGGAAGTGCTTTGGGTAAAAATCACTTTGGTTTTTTTTTACCAAACACCAATTTCAAAAATTATTGACATATATAGGTTTTGAAAGTGCTTTTGGAAAAATAAAAGCATTACCAAACCTAGTCTAAGACCTTTGAAGAATTCTTTATCGTCCTCGAACTCCTTGTCGTCAACAGTCATTGGGATATAAGGTTCATGAAGATAGGAGTTAATATCAATAAACCTTCTTGACTGATATCGAAACAGGGCCTTCTGAATCTCATGAGTCTTAAACACAAAGCCTTTATTTGGTGAATCTCATTTCTCATATCCTTCAACACTTCAAGAACATCAGAAAACTTCTGAGAATTTGAAGGAACGGCTCTTGGCTTCCTCATATTCCTTCTTTTTCTTTTCAAAGTTGGAGGCAACAGAGATTTCTTTTTTTCCTTCATGATTGATGGCTTGACAATCATATCAACATCTTTTCCATCAGAAGACATAATGCTTGGAGTATCCATAAAAGTATGGGTTTGTGAGAGGAAATCACAATATCTCAACAAGTAGTCTTAAGATAAAAGAGGTTTCAGGGAAGGAAAAAGGAATGTAGGGTTACGCAACTTTTAACAGGTTCGTGCACGCACAATTCTGAACCCTAAAGAGAGTAGAATTGTCGAGAATAACCCTCCTTTATTGATAGACAGGGAATTCCCAAAACAACAAAACTAAGAAAAGAAGAAAACAAACTTTTCCTAAAGCCTAAGAGGTACATAATCTTGTCTTTTTTGATCAGGCACATGAGACAAGATCAGCAAATCAACACAATCAAGTTGTGTTGCGGTGAACAATAATTTGTCCACCATGTTCCTCTTGAGAGGTCCACAAACCTATGTCTATCAAAACGATTAGACCATACTTTCTTCTCTAATGGTCTTGTTTTATCCTTGGAAACTAACTTCTTAGACGAAGATAAAATTTTACATACCTCAGCGGTCTTCTGAGCAAGTTTAAGCTTGTTTGCTAGTCGATTTGCTCTTCGTTGAAGTTTGTTGACATGTCTCAACTTGTGTTTGTACTTGTGACACTTTGATAGTTCATGACCCTTGAGTGAACAATATGAGCATCAATCTTGGATATAATTTAGGCATCCGATGCGTTTCATAGGACATATGAGAACCCTAAACATTATATGGAGTTTCCAATAGAAAGGTCAATTTTATCTTCCGTATCGGTTGAGTTTTCTTCTAAAAAGAATATCAAGATTGATGTATGTATTGCTACAATTATCAAAATCAATATTTTCACAAGGAAGTGCAACACTGATTTTTCGCCTTCATTAATCATAGTCACGACATTTCATCAAGAGTTGCATCTGACCTTTGTTCTGGTATTTCTTTCGTAGATCAGACACTCATTTTCAAATGAGCAAACTACACTTAAAGCACTGAGGAATATACTCATCATCAGTTTCATCATTATCCCTATTTTTAAGAGGAACACGATTATGAGGTTTGTCTAATGACTCGGATTTATCTCTGAAAACCGTTTTACTTCAAAAAGAAGATCCCTAAACTGCCTTTGTGATCACGAGACTCGACTTGTCAAGATCTTCATCGATGAATCGACCCTAAGAAAGATCATCTTCGAGAGATATAAACACTCTTACTTTTATCAAGTAATTTAGTGTTCTTTAGTGCTTTGAAAGCAATATCCTTACTAGACTTGGACGTATGCTCATGGTCAAAGATATTTAGCTTCCCAACCGAGTATTTCGGGACGAGCGTTGCGAGATTATTTCCTTCAACGATGACATGGTTCTTAGAATCGTATCTAGATGGCAACGATCCGATAATTTTCATCACAATATCCTTTTCGGAATGGTCTTACCCAATGCAAAAGATGCATTAACAATTTCGAGACACTTTGTGACTAAACTCATCAAATGTTTCTTCATACGCCATACGAAGGTTTTCAGATCGAATTTAGGTTTTGAAGCCTAGCTTCTTTCTCACTTGGTGTTTCCTTCAAATACGGTTTCTAAGATATCCCAGGTTTCTTTAGACTTAGTGCACATAGTCACATGATGCTGAAGATCTGGGGTAATGGCATGTATGATAGCATTTAAGTCGTCAGAATTATGCTTCACATCAAGAATTTCTTCTGGACTATATCTACTTATATCCTTCGGTATAGATACATCGCCTTCTGTATTAATTGGAGGATCATAGCCATTAACAACACGTACACATGTTTGAAAATCGCGAGCTTGAAGAAAAGCACGCATAGCAATTTTCCACCATAAGTAGTTTGAGCCATCGAAGACTGGTGGTACGTTTATGGAGATAGAATTCCTGTCCATAGAGTCAGATCGCTACAAATACAGACTTATAAGGTCTTTAAATGTGTTTGCCTGCTCTGATACCAATTGAAAAAAGTGGGGTTACAACAACCACACCCAATATTTCGCTTAGCAATCTGTATGGACTAACTCCAATATACTTTTAAGAGAATCAATCAACTAGACTCAATCTTATTAAAAGTATATCAAATAGTTATAATATCTCGATCTCTCGATTTAATTCTTACTCAAGCAAATAGAAATTAAGTAGCTCCACTAAATACAAAAGAGAGTGACCCCTGATGGTACCAAAGACTAATATCCAAGTGTCAATCAATGTAAATCAACAACCAAAGGTTGGATATTCTAATTGATTGATCTAACGCACAACCTGTGATATTTCAATTATATAACAAAATATAATGCGAAAATAGAAATAACAGTGACTGAGAAGTTTTGTTAACAGGAAACGCAAATGCGAAAAACCCCTAGGACCTAGTCCATATTGAACACCTGTATATTAAGCCGATACAAACACTAGCCTACCATAAACCAACCGTTTGGACCGTATAGAACCCCAATCAATCTCACACCGATCCAAGGTACATTTCGCTCTTACGCCTCTCGATCCCAAAGCAAAGACGCACTCTTGATTCCGTTAGCCGATCTCACCATAACTAAGAGTTGCTATAACCCAAAGTCGAAGACTTTAATAAACAAATCAGTATCCACAGAAAAGTCTACGGTAATAGATAAATACATGCTCACGAAATACCTACGAGTTTTGTGTCTTTTGATAAATCAAGGTGAACAGGGAACCAAATGATAACCTAACTTATATTTCCGAAGAACATCCTAGTATTATCAATCACCTCACAAAAATATTAATCGACGCGGCGAAATAAGATATTGTGGAATCACAAACGATTAGACGAGGAGATGTTTGTGATTACTTTTATATCTTTATCGGAGAAATCACCCAATCCAATCGTTACGATTGTACTTAGTACGATAGAAACGGCAAGATCGAGATCACAACTACGAGAAAGTAGTATCGGTCTGGCTTCACAATCTAATGAAGTCTTCAAGTCGTTAACCTACGGTCTCGATAGAAACCTAAGGTTAAAAGGAGAACAGACTCTAGTTTATAACTAGTATCACACAGGAGGTGGGATTAGGTTTCCCAGTTGCTAGAGTTCTCCCTTATATAGTCTTTCAAATCGTGGTTTGCAATCAATGTTAGTATGGTAACAAAGCATTCAATATTCACCGTTAGATGAAAACGATTAGATTCAAGTAATATCTTTCTGAATCTAGTTAGATCGAAACTTAGCTTGTTACACACAAATTAAATGCACGTTTTAGGTTTGTGTAAGGTACCTAAACATGCATTTAGTTGGTTCAGGTGGTTAACCAAATGGTTAGCCATGTAGAACTTTCATATCAACCATATTCTTCTTTACCATAACTAGTTAAATAACTCAAATGAACTAGTTAGAGAGTTGTTCAATTGCTAAGATCTTTATAATAGACACAATTGAAACAAAAACGATTTGATTCACTTTTAATCGAATCATGAACTTTATAGCCATGGTTTGCAAACTTGCATTCCTTAGTTTATATAAGTTTAAGTTCACGAATAATCGTTTTTTAGAAAATAACCAACTTAAGTACGCGGACTTGGTACACGGACTTAAGTACTGGAACTCAAGTTTGTTTTCAATTCACAAACTCCAGCAGATTTTCTCGGGTCGAGAACTTCCGACAGTACGCGAACTTGGTTCCGGTTTTCCTGAGCAGCAAAGTACGCATAATTTGGTTCAAGGAATAAGGACTTACACACATATGTGTTACCACACAATGTTTATATTCTTCCATGGTTATATAATCTAAACTCTCATTTCAATCATTGAAATATTCTTAGAGGACGTTATATAGTTGTTATTCACAAACCATTTTTCGTCAAAGCCATTTTCAAGTGATTGGAACATAACATGACTTTTGTCACTAGTAAAGATGAGCTTGGCTAAAGCGAAAGCTTACCAACACATATTTAGAGAAATAGATAAGCGAGATAAACTCGCTTCGAAATAGCAAACGTGTATAATCATAGTCTATATATCAAAACGACTTTGTATCAAGATAGGAGATAGAGTAGATAGACTTTTGAGTGATAGATAAGTTCAAGTCTCCACATACCTTTTAGTCGATGAAGTTCCACCAGTTCCTTGAGTATTTCTTTATCTTGTATGATGATTGCCATGGAGTCTTGATCTCAACTACACTTTTTATCCTAGTCCAAGACTTAGCTAATAGTAGACTAGAAATAAAGACTTATAGTTTTGATCACTAACATTGACAAACATGCTTGAGATAGCAACGCATCGTGAGTTCGACCGAGCAATGCTCTAACAACTATACCATCATTCTATCTATTGAGACTATGTCGTATGACTTATAGTATATTAACAATGAAGATGTTTCGAGTTAAGCTTGTCTTGTGAAAAATCTCGAAATATGATTTAGCGATTGGATGTTCAAAGATCCTTAATAATATTAGTTATATGAATTAATTTGTGGATCAATTGAAAATTTCCCATGCAAATGATTATGTCACTTGGATTCAATATCAAGATTTGGATATATGAACTTACTAAATTTCTACTCGGGGTAGGTTGGTGAACTTAGTTTGCAAACCATGGATATCCGAGATTCGGAAATACATGAAGGTTGGCGATCTCGGTTCGCGAATCATAGTTCGATCGGGAATAGTTCACGAACCTTGGTGACAAACCTTGGTGGCCAGATTTATAGGTTGGATTAATTGGATAACGGTTTGCCAACCCAGTTCACAAATTGAGGTCAACCGAGTCTAGTAGGGTTGCGAACTCTGTTTACGAGCCGTTGCACCTAACTAGTGAATAATCCTTATGGTTCACGAACCATTGTACCAACCGTCCCGACGGTGTTTAGCAGATGCTCAAAGACTTATTATTTTAATATGTTTAGCCTTACTAGAACTCTACTAAACATACGAGACTTCATTAATTTATTAAAACACTTAGGTGTTTAACCATGATTAATTTCTTAGGTGTTCAAATGAACGTCAAGTAGCTTTTAGTTCCTTGGCTAACTTGCCAAACCGGAATAGTCATTATACACACGATTCTGAACTTGGTCTAACTGAACCTATGTGTATAGTCTTTTATTGTAGTTTGAAGACTTATTTTGTTTGCTTGATTCTCAAGTTATCCTAGCTTGAATTCTAAGCTAACTCTTGGTATTTGAAAACTATAAATAGAGCATCTCATCAATTGGGAAATCAATCCCGGCACTTGTATCCTAGTTGATTCGGAGTCGCCTCTATTGACCTTTTAGGTCTACGACTAAGATCGCTTGAAGATTCGTGAAGCCAGCTCCGACTATCTTTACCTTGATAGTTTGTGATCTTGCTTTTTTGTTATCGAGGTTTTCGTAATCTCTTCCATGCAAGATAGATAGTAATCACAAAGTTTCTCCGTCTCTGACTTTGTGATTCCTCAAGATAGATATCTAAAGACGATTTTGTATGTCGCATATAACACAATGACTCGGGTTACGAGTGTCACCGCAAAATTTCTTGTAAATAACGACCAAAATTCACACCGGATAAAGTGTGACAGAGCCGAGTTTGTAACAACACATAGTTTCTACAAATAGCTAAATCTTCTTCTCGGGTATATTGAGCTCGTCTAGATCTTTTGCTGGTCGAGACATCTTTCTACGAATTGTAGTGAGCGGGTGGAAAAAAAAATTGTGTGAATTTTGAGTTGAATTATAGGGGAAAAGAATTAGAGAAGTTGGACGATCAAAATCATATTATCTGTTGGCGGGCGGACATCGGCCTCGCGGATTAAGTTGAGCCGCCAGTGGTTTTGATTGGACCGCATGGATTAAGTTAGACCGCTGGCGGCTGCTGATGATCCGCGAGGTTTGAGGAGAGATGCACGGCTACTAATGAACCGAGATGGGCAAACCATTAAATTTACCTATTTGCCCAACCATTTTCATCTTTTGTCGAGTCCATAAGAGTTGCCATTAGTTATGTGAGAGTGGGGAAATCTTAGGGGAGCAATAGGGGTACTTGGCATTTTCCGCTTAGAACAATGGTTTATCTTTAAAGGGAGTGATATTCGTAATTAGGAAAAATAAAAACAAAAACAAAATGAATGCTCTTGCATCGACCATTTTTTTGTTTGTTTGATAAGATTGAATAGTGGTTCTAGAACATTAGTTTTAAATCCTGCCCAACTAACCTCAAAACCGAGTTGCAGATTAGTGTTGCTCAAGGTTATAATCGTAGGATCTCGGATAACCTATACAATATGGGGACTAATCGAACACATTATATTGTTCTAAGATTTATGTAATTATAGGGGTTCAATCACCAACCTCCTCTATGGGAGGAAGCCGGAGAACCATCGAGAGCGCTTTGTTGATTCTCACTTGCGCGAGCATTTTTTCCCGGAGAATCGGTTCCGGAGAGCTTGACAAAGGCGACCGCACAAAGTCCAACTCTAGCAAGGCCCTTTTCCCAACTAACTCGGTGTTCTTTTTTCACAAAAATTGTCTCTCTCCTTTTTTTGCAAAAATGTCTCTATAGGTATCAAATCCGTGTCCCAACAAATTATTTTAGAGAGCTCCCTCTTAAAAGAATATGATTTCGAAACCGGGTTCCGTATTTTTTTTTTTTTTTGCTTAGTCGAATTTTATTAAAATGAAAGAGAAACTTACAAACCAAAAGATAGTCCAGAAAAAGTGTATTATCCAAACAAAACTACCTTTATACTTGGGTAGATGAATAAAATTACAAGTAAAATATAATACTGACAGTGAGGTGACCCCAAAGTTTGGAGAAACAAAGGCCTACTGCAATACAAATGATCTTCACCTTTTAGCTGAATTTCCTTTCTTAGCTACTATAGGATTCTTTTAACAACGTCTTTCCAAATATATTAATTTTGCGAAAATCCGATGTGTATTTTAAAGATATTTTAAGTTTTAATTTTTTTGATCTATTTTTAAAACAATGGCATTCCGTAAATATCCAAATATTAACTAAAAACTTAGTTGGGGGTATTATTATCATCAACCCCTTTAAAGTTCTAAGCCATGCTGAAAAGATAACGGGCTTGCGGTGAGAATACCCACCTTTGGGTGAGCGTCACCGCCCCCTTGAAAAATCTCCATTCCACTTTTCCTCAAATTATATGAATGTAACACTAAATAACAGTTTCGGTTAAAAAAACGGCATAAACACGCCCGAGAAAAGAAATAAAAACAATAAAACTAGAGAAGTTTTTCTCTTAATGAAACACTTCTGTTCTCTTTCTTCGTCTTCCTGTTCTTCTGTTCTTCTTTGTTCATCATATATGTTTTAAAGGAGATATTTTTGTTGTAATTATTGTTTGTGATAGGGTACCCTAACAGTTTGTTTGTTTATTTTTTGCACGTACGGTTTTTGGGATAAATAACCAAATCCAAGTTTGTAGTGGTAAACCCTAACTCTTTGCATGTCTCTTTCTGTTATTGATTAACAGGAACGACGAAGTAAGGCACATATACATATATAACAACTTAGCTCAGGTAACGCACTTATAATATTAGGGTTTAGGGTTTCAGTGATTGAAGGAAAGTTTGGGTACTTGATACAGTGGGTTGAAACAAATTCAATTTGGGGTTTAGGCATTGTTTTAGTTTCTTCTTTTATTCAGCGTCTGTTATTGATTGATGAAACAGATATAGTGGTAATTTTCTCTGTTTCTTCACCATTTTCATTCAGCGTTTTGTATGTTTTTATTTACCAGTGATGATCTTTGCTATTGGAAATCCCTTACTCCTTTGTTTTCTATCTCTTTGTTTCTCTGAATCAATAAACCCTAACTCTTTTTTTTTATATTGCAGGTACAATTTTTTTCCAATATGAGTTAAGGAGAAACCCTAACTGGTGATTAGGACATCATTTGTGGAGTGACAGGTATTAAAATTGATCTTATAGTTTTGTTAATCTCTGATTTATGTTAGTCTTTTGAATTAGTTTTGATTTCTGTTAATTCATGGTATGTTTTCAAGAGTATCACCCTTTATATGGCTCCATGGCAGAAGCGTGAGATTCAAGTCAATTGTGGTGGTGAGGGAACTGGTGCTTTATAAAACTCATAGTTGTTCTGTAAGTTGGCTCGCGTCATATCGTTTTTCTACAGTATCACTGTCATTTTGTTGTCCCTGTTGCCCTATTGGATAAACCCTAAAACTTTTTATTATTATTTTGCAGGAACGATTTTTTTTTTTTGCTCTTGATAAACAACAAAATTTTATATATGTTTGACCGGATTGAGAAGCATTACAAGTCCATGGTTTGTAATAATTTTCATTGTATGTATAAGCAACTACATGTGTAGCCATTGTTTATTCACTGCCGTATATAACGATCTTACTCCAATCTTTGTCAATCTAATAATGCCTACAAAAGGTTGGAAAGGCAAGGTTTTTAAAGACTTGGAAGTATGGAAACCTTGAAACCAATGAGGTACATGGAATGGATATGAACTTAATGGATGAAAAGGTAAGAAAAATTTCCTACTACGAAACTTAGCATTTTATAGAATTAGTCTTTATGTTACTGTGTTGAAAATAATTTTATTACTGTCCTTAATTTTATTATAGTCAGATACATGCAAAGTTACCGAAGGATCTCATAGGACTTTTATCTCAAAGGACTTTTCAAGAGCAAGTTGGTCGATGAAGAAATACTCCAATCAGAGGTCACTTTATCCGGCTAAAGGAAATTTTACAATGCTACCCTCTAACTGTGTGGGTATAGACTTCAAAAGTGCATCCTACAAAGTGGACGGTACAACGTCGATTCTATAAAACTAAGGGTCAAAGTGCATCCTACAAAAGTTCTTCCAGTCATTTATGCAGATCCATATATCTGGCTAAGGTATGCTCAAACTAATTAACTATTTTCTGTATGCATACCCTCTAACTGTGTGGGTACCTTAGAATCTTGAACTGACATGACTGAAAATATTCCAGTGTCACTAGAGTCTAGAAATGATAAAATAATTACTCCTACAGTGACCAAGGTGAGCAACATAGTGATTCGTATTGTTATAGTATTTCTAATATTTGGCAACAACTATGCGTCTTGGATTGGATGACATGGTCTTCCTATATTGTTAGTCACTTGAGAAAATTTATGTAACTATGTTGGATTAAACTTTTAAACACCATTGATGTTCGAAGCAATTGGATTAGGCAAGAGTGCGTCATTTTATCAGCTCCATTAACCGGTCTAACATGCATTACTTAAATGGAATCTATCTTTAGAATCAACTAAATGTCCCAAGTATCTGAAGATGTAATTGGGCTTTTGAAGCTTTAAAACTGCACATGGATAGATTTGTTGGTTGTACTGGCATTGGTAGGAGTTGGTTTTGCATTTCAGGTGGCCAAAGCGTTAGCACGATAAGTTGTTTTTGTTGGGATGTGTTTGTTTAATCCATTATCAATTTCTATTGCTTTGAGCTTGAGAAATATCGGAGAGCAAGCCGGGTTTTTATGGAAAAGATTAAATTGATGTGACCGGTAAGCATAGAGAATCAAAATGCGTTTGTAGGTTTTACAAATCCGAAGTTTATGCATATAATATAACTCTTGAAATAGAGCAACCAAAGTAAAAAAACAAAAAGGGCAATTATCAATTACCATCATCATCATTTTGTCAGGTCACAAGTATCATTTTTTTTTTTTTTTTGCAACTGTAGTAGGTTACTGTGTTATCCAAATCCAAAATTTTAATGTCTTTTGTTATATATTTATGCTACTAAGGAAAAGTACTATACAACTTATTCTGTATTATGCAACATAATGCAGGTTATTTCGGCTGATATGCCATCGCTTAACATTGGAAGTTGGAACTGACTTATCCTGGAGATTTCGAAAAACAACTTATCATGGAGAATTCGAAGAAAGGCTAATAGCTAGTGGTCGATGATTTATGAGAAGTGAGGAAATGTAATACTCTTTACTAATGAGGCTCACATACTGAGTGGAGCGGGCGGGAGGTCATTCTCTTGATGCTGAAAATATATTAAATCTCGACATGGGGAAATTAAGGTAATAGTAAATACTTAGTTTGACTTGGTTCAGTGTATTGGTAGGACTATGTTAGGGAGTTTCCTGTACCTTTTGACCGGAAGCTTATTATCTTTATTTTGACAACGTTGGGGGTACGAATAATTAATTAGTGTAACAAGTGGTTAAGTAATTTGATTCATATAGCATCGATCAATGTTAGTATGAAATGTATGGGATATTATCGGACCTGCAACTCATGTATAGGCCCCAACTCATGTTTTTTATTTTGAGAATGTACTCCTACAATTCCGTTGAAAGCGATTTAATTTGAAATTCAGACACTATTTGATTTTGATAATTTATGTAATGAATAAGATTTATTGTGGTGCCATTATTTTTATAAGAAGCAACATATGATTAACAGGCAAAAGACACCTCCATCATGATTTATTTGAATAGGCTCATCTGCATATACATTTACCGGTTAGCAATGGGGTTCCCACTGTTGTATTGAAAAGGGGTGGATGAGGACATTGTCTGTAGAACAGGCTTAGAGTACACGCGGATGGATGTGGAGTAATAATATTTGATGGATGTGGAGTAATAATATTTGTGCTTTTAAAAATGTGTTCTTTAAATACATTTTTTTACCTCATATTCTTAAGTTAGCGGGAAAAAACTAAAAAATTTTGTTTGAGAAAAGATCTCAAATCAGTAACAGGGTAGATGTTAATCTAGAAGAAGGTGAAGAAGGCTTAATTTATCTCGACGGGGCGAGGAGAAGCCCCAAAACCAAATCAAAAATGCATCTGACACCAAATAAAAAATGCATGGGGGCGGAGCGAGGCAAAGCCGAGCCACACAAAAGTAAAAATCTTAAGTATGCATTGGGACGGGGCGAGGCGAAGCCGAGCCACACCAAATAAAAAATCCTAAGCGAAAATCCTAAGCGACGGGTGCGGCGAAACCGAGCCACCCCGAATCAAAAATTCAACGCAATAGGGCTAGGTGAAGCCCCGCGACACCAAATCAATAGGTGAAGCCCCGCGACACCAAATCAAAAATATGGTTAAATGGAAAAAAATGATGATGGATGGTTTTCAGTCCGCCCGGTCGCATGAGCACGGGCACAAAATCTAGTGTAGTAAGATTGCTAATCATCATACTCGGGTCTATTTCCAACTGGATCCCAAGCGATACTGCCTTACATTCAATTTGCGAAAATACCATGGTTTGCTCTATACAGATGGAATAAGATAAAATCACGTGCCACTAATATTGAATTGATTCATGGCTATAAAATCCAGGGAACGGAGTTTCGTTCTCTCCAAACAAAAGTGATTCTAGAGTGACCGCCATTTCTACCGCCACCCCCTTCTTAACAGTCCACCAAATCCACCACCACCTTCATGGCGTCCACCATACCCACTACCTTTACAGTGTCCACCGTATCTACATACAATTTTTGTTTCCTTCATAACAACCTTTATGATCGCCGACACTGTATCCACCATCACCTCTCTTTTTTGTAGAGCACGCTTGCCAAATTCTTGTTTAAGGGGACAACCAAATAAAATTTCAAGTGATTTAGTATTAATATTGTGGGAAAAACAGCATCCGCGATCACTAATGATAACGATGTTTCGATCAAGCGGATTAAAAGACATGAACTTTATTCTACAAGATGGTTCGTAACCTGTCAATTCAATTTTGTGGTGTATCGGTCGCCAAACCAATCCGACATTAGAGTAGTCATCGTCAACTAGCCAAACACTGAGAAAACCTATCTCCTCAGGTCCTGTCCCACGGATATGGCCATAATAGATAGACCCTTCTGCCTTACCGAGAAAACCATAAATGTAATGCAGATGGTAATAATGATTCGACCTATACTTGGGGAAAGCAATTGACCTACATTGATCATCACTGTCTATTTTGTTTTCGAGTAAAGATATGTAAGTTTCTCAATCATATATCAAATGATTATTATATCTAAAAAAAAAGAGTTATCTTAAAATATTTGTTTTTTGGTTAGTAACCAAACGAATTAACAACTCAGACTAGCATCTGAAATTAATATATACCAGTTAAAAACTGTCAACCGTGCAAACTCATAGAAACGTGGCATTTTTGAGCTTACCCCAAACGACTTAGGGGCGATACTAAAGACAAAAAGGTCACCCGAACGTAAATCTAAGCTACCCTTTATCTTCGATTTTTCGAAATGACCAATATGCCCTTACATAATCCAGAGCCAACACCATAACCTAGAGAGTTTAAGGTGAATCGGTAGGTTAAATTAAACTATACCTACCGATTATTGTGTAGACAAGTAAATTTTAATATTTGAGTATCCCATTTGTGTTTTTGATTGCAAGTCCCTTTTCTTATATATATATACTAGGATGACCCGTGCCGTAACGACACGGGGCTATGACTTGTTTTTGTGTTGGTTAGATATTTTTTTCTTGTGAGACTACAAAGAGCTTAGCGTGGGAACCTGGGGGAATTGTAATCTTTCTCAAACCAATTCCAAGCTTTGATCGATACTATTAACATCAAGGGGATCGATTTCTTGTTAAATGGCGATTAGGATGTCCACATGGATGTACACTGACATATATACATCAGAAAGTTTTTTTTTTTTTTGGTGATTAAGATATCCAATATAAGTGTGTACACGGATGCACCCGTTTTCATTTATGGTAATTGAGATAACCATCCATTCATTGTTGTTGCAAATATACCAACAAACTCGAAAACCTAATGTCCCAAGAGGGAACACGTAGAAATTCGAGGTTTGAATAAAAGTAACTTGTCGATTGCATTCCAAATTACAAATGCGGTTCGATCGTCATTTAAATAGATTGTCATTTTGTGCTAAAAAGTTTAGTATTTTTTTTCAAATTCAAAAAAAAAGAACTGGTTGGGAATCCTTCTTTCATATCCTTAAAAAGTACATTAATTTTGAACCGAAATTTTTAAAATACATATATTGACTTTGTGCTTGTATCAATGTATAATTGGCATGGTTACACATTAGCCAATACTTGAACTCATGGTAAAAAAATTAATCGGTTAGGATAATATAAATTTAGGTCATTTTACGGCCATTAAACGTCATTATTCCCTATAATATTCTAGGTTTGAGAGACGTTATACTTTGTAATATGAAACCTCTTGATAAAGAATGATAAAGATACATTTATGGTTTAAACTAACATATGAAAAACGCCACTTACGATACAAAAATAAAAATAAAAAATAAATAAAATGTAAAACATTAAATCCTACAACATTCCCTTGGATATTAATGATACGTAAGCATCCTTGAATCTTTCTTAGGTGAAAAATGACGCGCGTGATGATATCAAGATATAATCATATGCCAAATATGCTTTTTCACTTGCAAATTCATAATACAATCTTATTGTCTTAAGTAAGTAGTGAAAAAATCACGTTAAATAAAATTGCATATCCAAACAAAAGAAATTTCCTCCTCTAATTTGATACATGTATAAGAGAGTTGCTCTTTATCATCAGTATGCGTTTGAGGCCAGAAGTAAATAAGAGACCCAGTGATAAATATGAATGGTATGAAAACTTGCAAATGGAACCGATATTACACCTTAACCTAAGAGTACATAAGAGACCAAAAACATCCATAATTTTATAATTTGCTAGCATAAAATGAACATGACAATACAATTGAATATTAAAATATTTTTAAATCAACTTTTTATAAAGTGTAAGATATTTGTATCGACTTTGGTTACTTGGTATCTTATCTTAAATGAAATAAAAGAAACTCAAGTATTAGATGATATCTCATAGTAAAAAGATAGGTAATTTGACCAATTATTAGTCATGGTATCTTTAGATGACAAATGTAGATGAGTTCCTATGCACTAAGCTCTCTTAAACCAAGATAATCTTTAAAAAAACTCGACAATTTAGTCATCGCAATCACATATGTGCATATGAACCACATCTTCTAGAAAAAATTAGATTAGTACCTTTTGGAATACCAAACTCTTCATTTGCATCAATGATAAAATGCATGCAATGAAAATTTGTGTAGTCCCGGACACATAAAGATATAGTGACGCATCCCACGGGAAAAAAAATTGTATCATTGTATTGCTCCCTAAACCGCTTTCTTCATTGCTTAAAAATAATCTCTTAAAATCGAGAAAATGAAAGATTATAGGTGAGTTTCAATAAGCGATTCAGCGTTGCTTGTTTTGAGGCTTCCAAATTTTAGTATTAGCAAGATGGTTGACTATGTATAAAGAATTTAAGATGATCTTATAAGAGAATACCTATTTTTAGATGTCAACTGCATATAACCATTATTTGACTATGCATGAAGAATTTAAGATAAAAAATACTACTTTGTAAACCATCACGAAAGGTTATAAATATGAAGAAATGTAATTTCAAGTTTCACATGATACAAAAAAAATTGAAGAATATACACACACATAATCAATAAACTTTAATCCATTTGATACGAACATGTACACGACTCTAATCCAACAAAGAGTATGAACTCTCTAGCAATGATAGCAATACGATTAAAAAATGCTATTTGGAAACTCCAAGTTAAGAGTATGAACTCTCTAATCCAACCATCATTCTCTTCAGGTATTTCACTCCATATAAATCCTCTGATTTTGACGAAGAAGTCAAAGTCTAATTGGACAATTTCTTGTCGAGGAGAAAAATAAAAAAATTTAGTGTAAAAAAATAGAAATTAAATGGTATGTTATTAAAAAGAACCAAACATAAGAATAAAAAATGAATAGATAGCAATCATATCTGATCAGTATCTTTTCAACCGCAAATGAAAAGTAACAAAGAGAAATTAAACTGCATAAATGACATAAAAATTAGGCGCCAGACACCCTTAATCCATTGATGTTAAATAAAAAATTAAAGAGAAAAGCTAACAAAAATTATCTCAATTAAATAAAATAACACTAAATTCTTATCTTGAATGAGTTGTGCAAAGGATGAAAAGCTATCAGAAAATTAAAGAGAAAAGGCTATTAAAAATTATCTAGAGAATAAACTTTGTATAAATGATTATAAATATTAGGATGAGCACCATGAATCTAATGATGCTTAAACAAAAAATTAAAGAGAAAAATAAAAAATTATCTCAATCAAGTAAAATGAGAGAATCCTACCTTGAAATAGAGTTGTGCAAATGATGAAAATCTAACAAAAATTAAAGAAAAAACTAACAAAAAATTATCTTAATCAACCAAAATAAAAGAGAATCATACCTTGAGAATAGAGTTGTGCAAAGGATGAATAGGAGTTGTTGATTTAGAATAAAAGAAATGATTTTACATTAAATGAGAATAACTCAAATAAATGACATTAAAAATCTACATTTATTATTTAGCGGAAATTATTAGCATTAACTGACCTCTTTATGTTCAAAATGTGGACGAAAATTTAAATATTTAGCTCAATCTGGACCATTCTTTATATGCCACAAATGTAACTCGAATAACTTAAATATGTATATCTCAATCTGGGCCATCCTTTATGTGTCCAAAGCTGTAGATCTCCGTCCATAGGGAAAAACACCATTGCTTTTCTTTTAATGTTTCTCCCACCATTTTTATTTCAGCCAAGACAAACCCAGCTCCAAATTCACCGTTAAGAACCCTAATATTTCTTCAGAGTTCAAAATTGAAATCCTTTGCTTCTAAAAGGCATCTCGCGAGTGGCAAGGTATTTAAGAAACATTTACCTTTTAATAACAATATTGTTGCCTCTGTTTCTTATTTAACTTGTAATTCGCAGGATGGCAAAATGAAGGTAGATCTCCCAAGAGGCATCGCCACTCTAAGCCTGTCGCACCTATACGTTTCCTTTCCGGGTTCAATCTTATTTCTTCTCTGTTGTGCCTTCACAAGCGATTCATCTCTTCCAGCGATTGCCTCGCAAGAGAAACCAACCCCTTCTCTTCAAGATAATCCATCCTCTCTGCGATATCCTCGCGAGGATAAATCAATTCTCGAGTTTTCACGTGAATGAAATTCTTTAAAATGTACCCCTCTCCACTCTTTCTCTTAATACTTCTCTTTCTCCTTCACCTGTTTATCAGACTTCTTCAACTGGCATTCTTATGATCAAGAATGATTCAGCTTTTCCTTCCTCCTCTTCTGAGTCTACCCCTCTTACCAAAGAAAACTTAGAAGGGATAGATGTGGCTTTTAAAGTTTTATCAAACACCATGAACGATGTCAAGAAAACCTCCATTGATCCTATCAAGTCTTGTGTTTTTGAATCCTTGAATAAATACTTTGGCTCGACACGATTGTCGCAAACATCTTTGGCGCAAGAAGTTAAGATCTTAAAGAACAATCTTCTCAACATTTCATTGGATTGCGACAATCTTCGCAAGAAGAATGAAGATTTAAAAGGTACATTTTGCCTCTACTTTTTTTTTTTTTTTTTTTTTGAAGACTCAAGTCCTTGTTCACCCTTCAAGCTTTAAACCAGAAACGAAAAATGGAGATATATCAGTTGGAATCTACTGTTGAAGAAGTTCGAGCTGATAAAGATTCTTGGGTGGAGCAATATAACCAATTAGATAATCTCCATACATATCGTCGTTGACCAAATAGATAATCTTTCTAAGGAAAATGCTGATTTAGCTCGAAACACGACTTGTTAAGTAATGACTTATCTCGCCTCTCGTATTCTTTGACTAAAGCTAATTTAGAGTTGGAAACTTTATCGGATGAGAATGGAATTCTTTCTCAAGAGAGAGCGAACTTTATTAAACAAGGTGTCGGTTTACTCGTGACGATGATGATATTTGTCAAAAATTGTGTAAAGAGCAAGAACAATCTCTTCGCTCATTGAGAAATAATCTTGAAGAAGTTACTTATCGAGAAAAATAAACTTATTCGAGGGTAGAATAACTTTAAGTGTAAAAGCAAACCAACTCAAGGATCAATGTTCCCAATTGGAGAAATCCAATTCTTTCACCATGAAAAAAATCCACATATCTCTGCAGAAAAAAATCTGAAGCTACCGTTTGAAAGGATTGAATTTAAGAATAACTTTGATATGCATACTTGGACCAAGCTGAAAATAGTTGTTGGCGTGCTTGACACACTTATCACCATGAGGAAAAGTGAAGTAAGCGCGATTCATTTCTCTCATTTATTCTTCATTCACAATTACTTCATAATTTTTGTTTATTATATTTTTGCTTTTATTCTTTATTTATAAAAATCGAAAAATCTTCATTCTTCCCCTTCTTTTGAAGTAAGCCCTCAAAAAGTTAAGAAAATAAAATGCTTCTTTACTTCCCTTATACATTTCGCGGACGGAGCGAAGAAGATTCAACTATATATGAGTTACAAAAGATAAGTAAAAACCAACGAAAAGCGCTCATACGTCAACTTCATCTTAAGGTGAAGTTGCATGAATAGTGTTTTTGCTATACAAATCTCTTGATCCGCGCATCGCCTCTGAAGTGACGATGGGATTCCCAATTCCTGACGGTGATTATGATTATCAAGCTGAAGAAGTCGCGATCGATGAAATTTGATGAGATCCAATGAAGGAACGGTAGAAAAAATCGTCCAACTCCGGGCGAAAGAGGTCGATAAAATTGTTGAAGAATCAGCAACATCTCACTGTTGTCGAAGAGAGTTGACGAAGAAAATGAATTCTCTCTCTGTAATTTTTTTCATTTTTATTTAAACTCCCTTATTTGGATGACAGGTTTGCTATAGGATGCTTTTGAATTTGTTGAAGTACTTCTTTTGATTTGGAGGACAAAAATTCCCTTTATTTTTGTTGAAATGTATTATTGCGATAAGATCGCATATTTCTTACAATGAAGAAATCTATTGATCTTATCTTATCGTGCCCCTTGTATGGTGCTTATTTTTGCCTTCCTAGTTAAAGGTATTACTTTGCCATCCCTCATCGCGACAAGATCGCGGGACGTCTTTACATTTTCATGTAATGACCCATTGACCTTGCCTTATCATTGCGCAAGTATTTTTGCCTCTGCGAGGATATTGTTCTTGCGACAATATAACGATTTAAATATTCTTGCGAACATAAAATCCTATGACATTGTCAGCCTTGCGACGAAATCGCGAGGACGTTTTTCATTTTCATGTAAAAACCCATTGATCTCGCCTCACCTTCATGTTAGTATTTTTGCCTCTTCGGGATCATTGCACAAATATGACAAGTCTAAATTTCCTTGCGAAAATAAAGTCTTATGACATTTGCGTCTTTTGACACTTATCGGCTCCCTAATGGAGGGTGCCGCCCTTATTTTCTCCCTGGTTGCCCCTTCGAGGAGGCGTACATCGGCCATACAAGACTAGCTCCTCCCATCCGGTCTTAACAACAACCGGTTGTTTCGTGACCTCTTATCCCTTATACCTATATGGTTTATGGTTACGAGACCGCACCCTAAGTGGAGTTTTCTTTGGGCCGTGCGGCTATGCCAAGACTTGCCAAGAATGGCGGGAACCTTGAGCTGCGGGCACTCTTGGCTAAACCATTAGTACCCCAGCCTTGAGCATACACTGACTCCTTGGGAAGAGATCCTCGGGCGTCCAACCAGGGTATAACCTTATATAATTAGTTGGAAATCCAAGGTCTCTCTCCCAGGATAGGCTTTCATGGGCCCCAAATTTCCATGACCCAGTGAGAATGGTGTAACCTTTCCCCCGAGCCATGTCAGAATACCCCCTTATATGGCGTACTTTAGGTCTTCATTTGCCTCTTCGAAATATTATTCGCGAACTGAGGTTCGTCATAAAGGTTCGTCTCATTCACTCACTCATTCATTTTTTGTTATCATGCATTGTTTGCGAGATATTAGCACAATCTTGCTTTATTTTCTTCAATCTCATGATCTATCGCGCAAAAACATTACATCACATGCTCATTCCCATTTCTCCATCCTACACATGGGTAATATTTCTTAAGATATAACCTATTCCATGGCTATTTAATTTTTTGTCCCTACATCTTTGCCTTGAGGATCCATCAATCTATATGCCCTATTGCACGACTATCTCTTTATGATATAAGGTCCATCCCATTTTCTTGACTTGCCACCATTTTCTCATTGATATATAGGTGTTTCTCATGACACCAAGTCACACATTTGAAATTCACGTATCTTGACACGTTGTTATATTCCTAAGCCAATCTTCGATAATTTTCCATATGTTGTAATGCTCTTTCTCTTTTTTCCTAGTTCATCCAACTTAATTAGAATATTGCCCCTTTTAAATTTTTCTCCCAAGCCTCTTTCTTTGTTGTTGGAATCATAACTTACGATTTGGAATACGACTTCAACCCATATGTTAAGCGAAGGGGACATCCCTGTAGCTTCTCTCTTCTGGTAGTATTGTAAGCCCATACTGCATTATGCACTTGTTCGCACCATCCTTTATTGTATCCTTCTAACTTTTTCTTGGTATATGCTGCGATTGTTTATTGTTGCTTCTGCGCAGCATTGCTTTCGGGATAGAGGAGTTGATTTTCACATCGTATCTGAAATGCATTAGCGGGAGTTCTATATTCTGTCCTTCAAATTATTTCCCATTGTCAGATACCAGCGTAAGGAATCCCAAATCTGCGTATAATATTCTAGAATATGAAAGTAAAGACATCCTTATCGCGAATGTGTTGTGCAGCTTTCTCCTCTGCCCATTTTGTGAAATAATCTGTAGCGACGATTAAATATCTTCTCTGTCCCGTTCCTTGTAAAAATGGTCCTACGATGTCTAAACCCCATTTTCAAATGGCCAAACACTTGTTGAAGAACTTAGGAGCTCTGGTGCATGTATTTTCTTCCCATGCCTTTGGCAATCCTATGGCATTATGACACTTGTTTCGCGTCCTCATGCATATATGGCCAATAATAGCCACCGCATTTTTGCTTTATGTGCTAAAGATCTTCCGCCGCTATAATTACCCGACATCCCCACTATGCAACATATTCAATATGATTTCCCGCTTCCTTTCTTGTTAAACGCCAAGTGAAGGCCGTTAAGCGATCGTCGGTATAGCACTCCATCTCTTAATTCATAATTTGTTGCACGGCTTTTTTAATTTGTGTGTCTCTAATCTATTTCTTGGTGTTTCTCCTGTCATCAAATATGTGTGAGCTCTGCTCTCCAATCTTCTTCACAAAGTGTTTGTGCTCCATCTTCTACTACCATTACATCGGTTTCTTGTTCTTCTTCTTTGTCAATTGACGGCATCAAAAGTGTTTGTATTTTAATATTTCTCGCAATCGGATTTGTCATCATACTTGATATAAAGGCAAAAGCGTCTGCGAGCCTATTATTTCTCCTTGATATATGTCTCCACTTTATTCTTGGTATCTGCATCGATAACTCGTCAACAAGTTTCTTATATTTTTCTAAAGATAATTCGTTTATGACATATTCTTCTTTTATCTGGCAGGTGCTTAATTGTGAATCACTAGTAATCCTCACATTCTCCGACTTCATTTCTATTGCAAATCGCAAAGCATGTATTATAGCTTCATATTCTGTTTCATTATTTGTTGATGCAAACTCCAATCGAAAGAAAGAGCTATTTTATTGCCCTCGGCGATATCACAACAATTCTATTCCATTTCCTTCTCCATTTGATGACCCATCTACTAATATTTCCATCTATTCGGAGTTAACAAATCTTTTGGATCTCCATGTTCTTCCTCCACATCCATCATTTCTTCTCGATTCATCCTCTTCCCGAAGGAAATTCTGCTAGAAAGTCTGCGACAACTTTTGTGATTTTGGCGAAGATAGTATTTCATATTTGAGTTTGCAATGACTTATTTGAGCATTCCATCTCTCAACTCTTCCGAACCTCTTTGAATTCTTCATCATCGAGTTCTATTGGTACTTTTGTCACCACCTTGACAACATGCGCTTGAAAATATATCTGACTTAAATGTTGCATAAACTAATGCCAAGATTAGTTTTCAATTTTTGAGTAATTCCTTTATGCTGACATTGAAAGTTTTCTGATGTAATAAATTGGTTTTTCTACTCCTGCGTCCACTCATGGTAACACTTGCACTTAATGCATGCGAGGTTGTCGCAAGATAGATCAACAATTCTTCTCCTTCTTATGCTTTTTAAAATTGATATATCCATTAAATGTTCCTTTATTCCTTGCAAGGCTTTCTCGCACTCATCATCCATTTAAACTTGATCCCTTTCTAAGGATATTGAAAAAGTGCTTGCATTTGTCAGATGATCGCGAGATGAACCTCCCTAAGCGAAGCTAACAACCCATTTAACTTTTGAACATCTTTTTTTTGTATCGCTGGTGTTGGCATATCATGAACTGCTTGTACTTTTTAAGGTCGACTTGAATTCCTTCTTTGGATACAATGTACCCTAAAAATTTTCGAGCGACTCCAAAGGTACATTTTTAAGGTTTACTTTGATATTAAATTGCCTCATTTGTTCAAAAATTTCTTTCAAATCTGTATGTGGTCTTTTGCTTTTTTACTTTTTATTAACATATCATCGACGTATACCTCTAATGTTTTGTGTATCCATCTCGCGAACACCTTTTCCACCATTCTTTGGTATATCGCATGAGCATTTAAGTAAACCAAACGACATTTTTGTATAACGGTACAATCCTCTTGGAGCAAAGCGGTATGTTCTTGATCTTCTTCGGCGAGAGGAATTTGATTGTAACCCTTATATCCATCAAGAGATGATATACTTTAGTTTCACATTTGCTTCAACCAATTGCGGAATATCGGTAATGGGAAACTATCTTTAGGACAAGCTTTGTTTAGATCAGTTAAGTCTATACAAATTCTTATTCCTTTTTTCTTCTTTGGGACTATAACCATATTTGCTATCCATTGGGATATTTTGCTTGTCTAATGATTCTGCGTCCAACATTTTACGCAATTCTTCTTACATTTGAGGATGATATCTTTGTCGCGATCTTTAATTCTTTGTTTAAATGGTTTATTCTTGTCAATTTCCAATTTATGGCAAGCCAGATGGATCTATACCGGGCATTTCATCCATATGCGAAAATATCTTTGTAATCTACGACAAATCAATAGATTCTTCTTTCTTCATCGCTTCCATTTTAGTCCCGATTTTTTAAGATTTGGGCTCCTCCTCGGTTCCAACATTCACTTCTTTTGTTTGTTCTCTGCGATATAACTAGATTTCGGTTCTCCCATAGGAGTTGGTCCTTTCATTTCTTTCGCGGAACTCACTCCCTTTTCCCATGATTTCGCTAGGTATTCCTTTTCCCTCTTTTGCTCTTATCATATAAATTCTAAATTCTTCTTCTTTCTTATTTGCTTTTACCATCTTCCTGCGATCTTTTCGCTTCTTCACTTGCTCTTCATAACGTTTTACTTCGATTTGATGATATATTCTTCCTTTATCAATATCTCCTCGATTTCACCAATTCCACTCGGCATAGGAAATTTGATGCCTGTGATGAAATGTTGCTAATACCTTAATTGCATGTACCCAAGGTCTCCCTAACAATATGTGGTGCGAGGCGATTCCATATCCACTACACTTAATGTTACTGTGTTTCAATTTCTCAGGTAAAATTGTAATTTTATCTCTCCTTTAGGTCTTGTTATAGATTTTCCAAAACCATGGATATAATACCTTGGGGAACTCATTTCTTCATCTTTATATCCTAATTTTTTGTAGGTATGGTAAAACATGATACTCACCAAACTCCTGTATCCACCAAAAGTTCTATTTATTGCCCATTCTTAATTTGCTTTTCCCGATTCTTCTCTTTGCTTGCATTTATCATTGATCACTAGTGGAGATGTATGATTCAAACTTTTCTCTAGGCATACGTTCTTTGTGAACGCTTATTTTTGTTTTTCCCATTCGCTTCAAAGGCGATGTCTTCCCTCATCTATAATCTTCTTTCCTTCAAAATCTCTCTTATGTATCCTTCCTCAATATATTTTAGGTGAAATTCATCAATTATTGCTTTTGTAATTGAATTGTATTCCATATCTTCATTATATTTCTTGTTTCTTAACTCCTCCTATAATAAGTTTAACATTCTCCTTTCTCATTTTCTTGATTTAAGCGATTTTCCAACGCACTCCTTAGATCTTCAATCTTCTCAATCCTGTTTCAGCGATAGTAGTCAGCAGAATCCCACACTACACCCCTCCTGAATTTGTTTAATTAATCCATTTGAAGATGAGTAACAATATATTTTATTAATTGTTTTCTTGAAAGGTTTACAAAAAATGTAGAATGTTCTAAAGAAATTACAATCACTCTTAATTTTCTCTCTCTCTTAATGACTTGCTAAACAATTCAAAAAAGAATCCCCCATAACAAGCATTTCGACCCTTTATATAGGAATTATTACATAGTGGATGACGACTAAGCTATCCTTATCCAATTCTTCGACCAAGCGTCAGCAAATACAGCAGTTAGACTTAGCGACACTCTAAATCCATGAAGTCTTCACACTTTTCTCATGTTAAAGCTGTCGTCATCGATGCGTCATTTAAATTATTTCCTTGCGACACCTTATAAATGCAGTTGTTGTCTTCTCGCTGGAATATTCTTCGTCGCTGAAGAATGATTCTACACATAAGAATAAAAATGAATAGATAGCAATCATATACCGACAAGTATCTTTTATGAAAAAAAGTAACAAAGAGAAATTAAATCGCATAAATGACATAAAAATTAGGCACGGAGATACCCTTAATCCATTGATGTTAACAAAAAATTAAAGAGAAAGGTAACAAAAATTATCTCACCAAGCAACAACATAGAATCATACCTTGAGATGGGGATTTGCGGATGAAAAGATAACAAAAACTAAAAGAAAAGCTAACAAAAATTATCTAGAGAAATTAAAGCATAAATGACACAAATATTAAATAGGCACCATGAATCCATTGATGTTAAAAAAAAATAAAAGAGAAAAGCTAACAAAAATTATCTCAGTAGAAGTAAAATAACAGAGAATCCATACCTTGGAAATAGAGTTGCGCAAATGATGAAAATCTAACAAAAATTAAGAGAAAACTAACAAAAAATTATCTCAATCAACCAAAACAAAAGAATCATACCTTGAGAGATAGAGTTGTGCAAAGGATGAATAGAGTTGTTGATTTAGAATAAAGAAATGGTTTTACATTAAATGGGAGGAATAACTCCCAAATAAATGACATTAAAATCTACATTTATTGTCTTAAGTAAAATTAATATGTGCATTAACCGGACCCTTCTTTATATGTCTAAAATGTGGATTGAAAATCTTAAATATTTAGCTCAATCCGACCATTCTTTATATGCCACAAATGTAACTGAATAATCTCTAACAAGTATAGTCCACCGGGGCCATCTCTTATGTGTCCAAATGTGTAGATCTCCTCAAGATCCATGGGGAAAACATCATCGTCTCCTTATAATATAAGATATATATGTAGATAATAAACTACACTCGCAGATGAGAAACCACCTTATAAACCATATATGTACATAAATTCAATACTTGTTATAGGGCCTATGGCCCACGGATATCACGGTCCATTAGGGAGGTCTTCCCTTTTATGTATAAGAGGGTATTATATGTATCTAATAGATTGATGTCTCTTTATCAATATCAAGTTCTTCTCTCCTCTATCTCTTTTCCTATTTCCAATGCAACGTTATCGCACGAGCTCACCACTAAAATTTTTTCTTCTTCTTTTGGGTTATTATCCAAATCATCGAGAAAGCGCTACTTTTAGTTGATCCGTATTTCTGATTTTTTCTCTCAATCAAGCACGTTGAGGTATACCTAAACCTTTTATCAATTTTCTTATTAATTAACATGTGACATGTTTTCATGTTTCTCATGTTGTATGTATGTGATTTTTTTTATTTCTTCACATGTATATTTGTATCACATGCGTCGATATGATCGATTGATTGAAAGAATTTTAATTTATGATTGCATATATTGTATACATATATATATATATATATATATATATTATTAATGATCCTATGTACTAATGTATGATCTTCGTGTATATATATATTATTCTAATGTTTGTTGTGAGATCATTTGTTGTTGTCCATTGGCCTGTTTGTTCTATTCGTTTCGAGATTATTATGATTATTATAATATAATATTGTATTGTTTGTTGTTCAATAAACTATATATAACATGTTTAATCTGTTTGTGTATCTAATAGATATGAGTGATGATTTGTTCATTTTATTTATTCATACTAAAATCATGTTAACGATCTCTATGTGATAAAGTTTTTTTGATTTTTAATTTGAATGTGTATAAATTAAATATTTGTATCTATTGTTATGTCATCATATGTTATTAAATGTTTTGCCATTATCAATATTTTTTTTGATATTGTTCGTTTTTTATGTTTATTCATTTACATGTTTATTTTATAAGATTTTTTTGTTATTTATGTTGAGAGTTGTATGTCCTTTTCAACTGCAGATTTATTTTAATTTTGAAAAGTTTTGATCATGATTGTACATCTTGCATGTGTAATGTATATGTGTGATTGTCTTGATTGATTTGAAAAGTAATAATAAAACATTAATATTTTTTTAAAGTGCTCATTAGTCAATCGTCTGGGTTTAATTATTTGTTTAGTTGTAACTGTGCTTTATTATTTGTTTAATTAGGTCGCTAACATTTTTAATTAGTTTAACGTCTGTTTTTATTATTTGTTTAATTAGTTGTAACGTCTCGCTTTTATTATTTGTTTAATTAATTATAATGTCCGTTTTTATTATTTGTTATTCATTTTGTTTGTATTAAATCAATAAATAAATTATAACTTATGCACCATTCCATGTTCTCGTGTTATTTTTTACATTGTTTTTGTAATGTCTCGCACTATTATAATGTTATGACGTTATTGTTGGCAATTGACTAAGTATTGTCAATCATTAACGGGGCTATTATCATTGGTTGGTTATTGACTATCAACTTTGATCGCTAATCGAATTATGATTATTGATCGGATTTTCGACTCTAACCGATTGACCTTTAGAACCATTAAGGAACTGGGTCTCTAAAAATCCATTTTGACCATAAAGAAATTTGGTTTGGGGATTACTATCTAATTATTTATTTTAATGTCCTTTATTATGGTACTTTACGGTTGATCCCAACTCGACTCAAAAATAACATTTTGGATCCAAAAGTACTTGAGAATTTTATGTTTTATGTTTTTTTTTTTTTTTTTTTTTTTTTTTGTGGAAACCATTTCTTTATGAGAAATGAATGTATTCCTTCATAAAACCTTCTGCTAATGACAAAGCACCGTCTAAAAGGTGGAGCTAAATATACCTTATGTTTCTAAGCACATGCATTCAATTTTTGTGGAAGCACTTACAAAGGGCGATATGAGTTGGAAATTATTTTTTTCCATTTTTCTACTTCATTCATGGTACTAACAAACCATTTATATTGAAGTATGCCAACAAGAGATTCACTATCTTGATAATATATTCAACCTAAAGTAAGTGGTTGACATGCGAAGTGAGATTCTTTTGTCTTGTTGAGATAAAGAAATTTCTCAAACTAAGCTAATCGTAGCAACATTGAAAATGAAAAACCCCAGAGTAATGAGGGTTAGGCATACTGACTCATATAAAGCATGTGAAAAGGGACATATATATCATGAGACAAAGATGTATTTATTTCCCAAGAGTGATGACACCAAATGCAGTATCAAGCGAATATGAGATGAAGCTAAAATGTAATTCTAGCTCCATCATAAATAAAAGAGTTGAAATGCACTGGTCATATGTGTTGGTATATACAATGTAATGCGTAACATAGTAGCAACCAATTTTCACATCAACTTTATTGGCAACAAGAACTTTGCCCGGGCAATTGACTATCTTTATTCATTGAACTAGATCCAATGTGTGCACTTATGGAATGAAAACACAAGACATAAATTCTCTAAAGTACTTGAGATATATTGGGTGAAACGTAATATATATTCACTCTAAAGTACTTGAGTTGAACCCCACTTTTGTTACGTAATAAGGCCACACCACTTATTAAAACTTTCAAGACCCAAATATCTAATTGATAGTTGTTTTTCTTCCACTAATTTAAGGAATATAAACTAGTTGTTGAACTATTTCCTTATAATGTGACTACGAGGATTGGATCATCGAGCGTAGCACTGCTCAAAATTTGTTTTCAAGATAGAACAAAGACGTTAAAAAAAATCTCTACATGTACCGAGGGACACCTTGTTAAATTTCAAAGTAACCCATGCAAATGGGTATCATGTGTACAACGATGAGAATATAATTGATTGCATCTTTTATAGTCTCTAATGTATTTGGAAGGAAACATACTTTAGAGAAACTAATTAGTCAATTTAGTGAAATGTAAATCACTATAGTATTAATATGGATTATCAATCCATATTGACTCAACGATGAAATCTTTGGAAATTGACTCATACTGACTTTGACATAACCATAAAAGGCACTTTGGTTGTGACATGATGTTTCATTTGAAAGGACTCATACTTACGTCATTGTGCTTGAGTGAACCGGACAACGGGAAAAAGATTGACGAATGCAAAGTAACGACATATCTCTCAATAAGTGTTTTCTAAAGTACTAGATGCACAACTAACCCCTTAGTTATGCTTTAAGTAAGAAAGCATATCACTCATTTACAAAGTCTTCGGTAAAAACGGATCGAGACCATCCTAAGATGCAAATGGTAAACAATCCATATTACAAATATAATAAGGTGAAATTTAGAAAAATATTCATGCGGAATGCGGACCATTAAAGTGACTTATGGATCTCAGGTGAATGTTTTGACATTTTTGGACTAGTTATAGTTCCCAAGAAATTTGTTTTTAAAACTACTAGCATATATTTTACATGTAAGGGCTCACTTCACTCATTGTAAATGCTAGCGAATGCATCAAAAGGACTTGATAATTATTGCATGTTTAATAGGATCAATGAAGAACATCATATACCTCATGGTCTCGCAAGGCTATCGTCAAAGGTTACGGATGAAGCCTAAGGAATAGGTTATGCGTGCCAACCTACCTTTTATTGCTTTGGGGATATGCAATACTACAGCATCTTTACTTAATTCGTTTTTTATAGTTTCAATATTAGTCAACCTTTTCCGCGTGCCCGGTTGGTAACCAGTTTAAGCCCAGACATTCGTGTTCTTACGCATTTTTGGTTGTATATATATGTGCCATTACGACTCCACATCGTACTATGATGGGTCTTCAAAACTATTAAGTAGTTATGTTGGAAATGAGTTCCCAACAGTTATCCGCATTTGAAACCTTTGTCGAGATCTCACGCCCAGATTTGCGGGTTGTCATTTAATGAGACATTCTTCCCCGAGTCGTTAGAGAGACAAGAAAAGTATTTTCTAAGTGGAACGACAGAATTGGTGGTGTGTTCCCACTATGTCCTCATGTTGATTCTTGTAATCCACAAACGTAAATGTGAAGTGACAAAGAATAATCGATTTTAGAATGTACTGCTTCTTGTCGCTAAAGTGACAAGATCACACATATACCACCGCCAAAATATTACCGCAGGTTAAGAAATCCTCGGTATAGGTACACCCCGTAAACTAAGGTGTTGCAACTACACTTGGTGGAAGTATAGTTTGAGGTAGTGGCTCCATAAAAAGGAAGATGGAGAGACCACCAGGTTCGATGATGCTCACCTAGAAAGGAAGTAGGTGAGTAAGGCACAAATTATTTATATCATCGAGAAATCATCTCATTAGATTGTCTCGAATATGTCCATGAATCAAAGGCGGGAGCGCTCCAAAGTTTAATGATTCCGAGAGAACAATGACATCCCAGAGGATTATGAGAGTGCGCACGAGTCGTTGGAAAAGATCATGCGAGCATATTGATTAATTTCATATACATTTCTCTTATGAAATAAAGCAAATGAGATCGAACCAAGCTTCTTGTTGCTTAATTTCAACGAAGAAGCGTATTTGGCCTATACAATCTAGGTAGAACTTGGTTTTTTGACAAATATACTGGTATTTGGTGTGGTAGTGCTAACTAACCAATTGTATAACTATTGGACATACATGATTAATTTGTCGCAAAGCATAAGAAGAAAGAAAGAAGTCTTAAAGTAAAAAGACTATGCTTTAAAGCAGGTTTATCACAAAGCTCCTGAATTGTTCTCTTGTAATGAACATTATAGTGTTCCGCTACTTAGTTAGCTTGCCAATTTCAAAGGACTTGAAATCTTGATATGTATGTACAAGTTGTATGTATCTCCAAAGAATCGATAAAAGATATTTACAAAAAGTGTTTGATAGTTTTGTTTTTAAATCAAATGACTCTAGTAAACCACATAGTCGTTTACAATTAATAGAACAACTCACTTATAGATTCAAGCGATGGTAGGATGTGGTATACCCGTCTAAATGGAAATTTGATTTGGAGGGGATAGAAAAGTAAGTTATTTTCCTTTGCGTATTCATAAGAAAGTTCTACGATTTGGAGTTGTAGTTTATTTATGTTGATGGTACAGACATGATATGTGCTCTTGATGTAATAAGATACCTTAAAAGCTATTTAAAATCCGAATTTGAGATTAAAAATCTAGGGAAAGCTCGTCCGAATGCGCGAGCTTGTGGTATATTCCACCGGTTTGCATATGTACTAAAGTTGTAGGAAATTTAACAAAGACATGCATCTGATAGGAGTCCATGACAGTCGAGGTTCAAAATGTGAAGTAAGTAACCATTTCGTTTAAAGGAAGATGACGAAGATGTGTTGGAGATGAAATTCCATATCTAAGTACAATAGACGCATTGTTGTACTTAGTATAATAATGTCTTAGATTAAATTTTACATCCTCCGAGAACTTGTTAGGCTAGATATAGCTGTACGTACGCAAGCGTCATTGGAATGCTATAGTGAATGTAATCATGTACTTGAAAGTAACCATTGACATAAATTTATTTTATCCCCCGCAAAGACATAAAAGGAATGCTAATGAAAGTGCAATCAAAAGTTGTTGATTATTTGAAGGAACAGCAGTCTCTTCTCCAACGAAAGTAATGAGGGAGATATGGTAGACTATTTTCCAAGTCATTACCAATATTCGGTTAAAAATACATGACTAAAGCTGTCTGAAAACTTTGAAAGTAATCGGGGGAGATCTGGGCATCGGGGAGGATCCAAGGATACGATGTCGACATATTTTACCTCGAAATTGAAGTTGTGTTGGTACTCTTTTACCTTCGGTCTGAATAGTTTTCCCAAAGGGTTTTGTCGCTCGACAAGGTTTTAGCGAGACAACACTAAAAACATCAAGTATGTGAACGTTGCGAGACATAAAGATCGCGTTGATATTATCGAAAATATATGAATCAAAAGAAGTGAAACGATATATGTTAAGCAAAATGTAGCTTCGTAATCAACAACGAGGTCTTATAAACATTCAAGTCACCAATGTAAAGTGTGATAAACTCCTTTGATTGCATTAGACTAATGAAAAATTGTCCGACGGCGGGGGATCATCTAATGGTGTGTTGAACTATTTTCCTTCATCGAGGTTTCTTTTTCCAACGGGGTTTTAATACTCGGCGGGTTTTAATGATACGACAACAAACACCGTGAAGTAATTTGCCAACTAAGGATATTGTCTTTCCCCACCAGGATTTTTACGCCTTATGAGTTGTGAAGCAACTAATCAACTTCAATGAGCAAAATGATCATCCTTGACGGATCACCTTTACTTGCATCTGTGCGTTTTCTTTCTTTTCCTTCGTCGAGTTTTTGTCAGCTGGGTTTTCCTCGCCAGGTTTTAATGAGGCAATGTATACGCATCCAACTATGTTCTAAGTTTTATTAATATTGTACCTTTCTTTAGTTCGGGTTTTATCCATGATTTCCTTTTCCTAAAGAAGTTTTAACGAGGCAATTAACTTAGACATGCCTGCCTTTACGACTGTATTGCATGTGATGAACTACATGTAAAGTACGACAACATGTGAATAGTTGTACCAAGGAATTTTGTCCCACCGGATTTTCCCTCGTCGAGAGTTTAATGAGGCAACTAATTTCGCACAAGTCGTAGGAGAGAACGACATTTGAAGAACTACATTTAAAGCACTATATGTGAAGCACTAGGTATAAACTTTGTTATTGAACACAAGCCTGGATGTTATAGGGCCTATGGCCCATGGATGTGCGGTCCATTAGATGAATAGGTTTTCCTTTTATGTATATAATAAAGAGAACATTATATGTATGTACATTGATGTCTCTTATCAATATCAAGTCTTTGTCCTTCTCTATCTCTACTTTTCCTATTATTTCCACTTTGCAAAACATTTATAATTATAAATACTATATTAATTTATTATATATAGTCACTGATTTTGTATGTGCGAACTAATATTTGAAACGAATAATATACGATTAGTATCGCGTGTCTGATTCGACACTACACGATGAACCATGAACCGAAGACCTGGATTCTTTGACCAATTTGATTTTTACAAACTCGAATAATACCGTCACGTTTGTCTTTCCGTATGTATCTGAATCCCGATTGCTAACTAGGATCCAATTGCCAAGTAATTAACCTTATTATCTATCTTTCATGATAACGTAATTCTAGAGAACTAGTCTCGTAATCGATTACAATTAAGAGGATGTATCTACCAAGATTGAATACATACAATACCGTGTAATCCAATTATAAAAGTAAACAATACAATGCGTAAAAACAAAAACACAAGACACCTAGAGTTTTGATTAGTGAGGAAAACCCAATAGCTTGAAAAAACCCTGGACCTCGTCTAGATTTGAACACCAAACTGCTTTAAGCACGTATAAACACTAACCTACTATCAGGACTTCTGGATCGGAATGTAGTTGAGAACCAATCCACCCTCCGTAAGCTATTACTGACAGCCGCGCTTCTTACGTCTCTTGAAACCTAGCAAGGCTCTACGCTAATTGATTCCCTTTAGACACGTCCCTTCAAGCCTAAGACTAGTTAGCTTCAACCTAAGTGAACACTTTTGAGTACCAATCTTCCTCTAATCAGATATTTCATTTGATTTCCGTTTAAATCAAAAAATCAAGGTGAGAAATCTGTTTGCAAAGAAAAATAGAGCAAACCTCATAAATCGGAACTTACGACTCCCGAAGAAGCGTACTAGATTCTATAACGACCTCTAAAGAACAATCTTCAAAAGATCCAATTAGATGAGTTTCGCATATATCTATCTTGGGAATCACAAAATCCGAGGCGAAGAGAACTCTGTGATTACTATATATCTTGCATGAAAGAGATTATGAAACCTCGATAGTAGAAAAGCAAGATAAGGATACACGAACTATCAATGTAAAGATAGTCGGACCTGGCTTCACGTAATCCCCAAAGCGTAAGTCTTTTAGTCGTGAGACCTGATTATGTTTTCGTGAGGAAACCTAGGTATATAAAGGACAACTTCTATAATCAACTAGGATATAAAGTATTAGGATTGATTTTCCCATTTGAAAGAGCATCTCTATTTATAGGTTTTAAAGGACAAGGGGTTGCCTAGAATTCAAGCTAAGATAACTTGAGAATCAAGCAAACACTGTTAGGTCTTGAAAATACAATAAAAACAATATCACACTGGAAGCTGGTTCGCAGATCGTATATAATGATCTTGTTCGTTTAAGTATGAAAAACTAAAACATTTGATGTTCAATTAAATATTTAAAATTTAACCATGATGCACACCTAAGTGCTTGACCGATCAATGAAGTCTTAGAAAGTGTTTGAGAGAATTTATCAATGCTAAACATATCTTTTTTTTAAATAAGTCTTTGAGCATATACTAAAATCTTAAACCGGGACATTTAGACATAACTGCGGTCATGGAACCATTAGGTTTGTTCATGAGTCAGGAGCAACGGCTCTTGAACCAGTGTTCAACCTACAAGATCAGCTAAACTTCGGTGACCACAGTTCGTCCAACTCGCTAGCCTATAATATCAACTTTCAAAATTCAGTCTCACAATGTTCGTGAATTGTACCCAATCGAACTTGTGGTTCGCGAACTTCTTCTCAACCCTCCCGTATTTTTAAACTCGTATATCTATGGTTTGCTGAATCGGTTCGCCAAGCTACCCCGAGTAGAAATATCGATAGTTTAACATATCCCTCTTATGATGTTTGAAACATTTCAACAGCATGCGTAAGCGATTTTCGATTGATTCACAAATTAATTCACATGAAAAATTGTTTAGAACTTATATTGTTAAATGATCATGGAACATCTTGCTAGAATCATATTTTAGATTTTAACAAGACAAACTTGACTCAAACTTCTTCTTTTAAATGTACTAGATGATACGATATCTTCTCAAAAAGATAAAATGGTA
>JAJJWW010009483.1:0-20952 GCA_023531295.1 Papaver armeniacum
TAATAACCCACTAAAGCTGAAAAATAAAGGAAACAATTGATCCACTATTATAATGGTTCCTTTTACTTCTTAGTTCCTCATTATTAACCATTTTCCTCCATATTAATCATCTCATCATGATCTTCTTCGTTATCTTCCAAAAAGTTCCTCGATCGGATATAATAGGTTATGGTATGAGCAGGTATGGGGTGGGGACCTTGAATCCCATCCCACCCCATCCCCGCATCACTATTTTCAGGATTCCTGCATTACCCGCCCAGTTCTCCGTTTATACGGGTAAAACACTAACCCATAGGGGCGGATTCCCACGGGGATGGGTTTGGGTGGGGCAAATTGCCATCCCTATAGATAGAAGAGGAGAAAGCCAGAGCGGCGGAAAGTTACAAAATTGAATTAGGGTTTTAACTGGTCGGTATGTATAACAGGATCCTTTATATGGGCAATCGTAGGGAGGATCTCAACGAGATCCACAGCCCTGAGTTCCAATACGTGCTTCCCTCACATGTATTTCCCTCTTCTCCGAATCTTTCATATTGGGTCCGAATCTTTCATATTGGGTCCTTGCATATAGTTCACAAACTATTAGAAAAGAGTACAGTGCCCAAAGAATTATTAAAGAATTGTTAATGGATTGATATTCTCCCCGTTTAAGTATAATCTCGAATTAGGTGACCTGCGGACCCACTTTTCCGCAGTAAATATATCAATGCTTCTAGAGCATCCCAGTTAATCAGACCAAAAGCTCAAATTTAGTCGGAAAACACGGAGCATGATGGAGAAGGAGTAAAGATCAAAGACGAGTAAAACCAAAAACCAAACCAAATTTGGTCTTTAGTTTGGTTTTAGTCGTAGCGTAATTTAAATTCTTTGATGGAGTCGAGGTGTTGGGATTACGCTTGATGATGGGCGTAACTCAAAGTTACGCCCCATAACACAAAAAAAAAAAAATCGAGGCGTAGTTTGAAACTACGCTTGATGGAAGCGGGACGAGTTGATTGCGCGCGATGATGATGGGGCGTAACTCTTGATTCGCCCATAACAAAAAAAAAAAAAATGGGGCGTAGCTTGAAACTACGCCCATGAGATCTAATCCACCATAGTGTGCGATAAGGATAAACCAAATAATTTGGTTTTTTTAGTCTTTATTCTTTGGATTTTGTCTCACATGTGATGTTGTTCTAACTGAGACCAATGAGGAAAACAAAACTAAAACAACACCTCACACTAAATGTGGGCCCCGCCCCCATTGAGTTTACTCGGGGAGCCACTTTTGGGCCCCTAGAGAGAATTAGTGAGTGGTTGTTTTGATTTTGTTTGTGGGCACGGTACACTAAGAATTTTTGTAAATATATATGGTCAAAATGTTCTTGCTACTACAACATATATATTTACTGTATATCAATAATGTTTCAAATTTAAAATAGTGATTCAACTAGCACTAGTTGCATTTTCGTGAATTTATTTATTGTTATACATGATTGCCCTATTTGGAACAATTTTATAAAGTTAATAATAATATAATAATGGTAAAGTTTTTCATGAATAATGACTAAAACAAGAATAAATTAGCGTCTCATTTAGTTTATTTTGATTTTCCAAACAAAAATAAATCATTTATGATGTGTCCGAGAAAGTGTCAAATTGGTGTCCGCAAAGTGTCCAATAACAATTTTTATGCGACACATGATGTGGCGTGTCCATCGAGTGTCGAGAAGTGTCGTAACCGTGTCGTGTTCGTTTACGTGTCCGACATGGTTACGACATCTTTCTTGAAGGGTCCGTGCAACATAGGTCGGCAAATATCATTATAAGCTATTGTGAGTGTTAGTTACCTAATCCGTCACTATTGATTACAAGCTATTGTGACATTTACCACTAAAACCATCATTATACGGGCTCTTTGTGACACTTTGTAGAAACAAACTGTCATTATATATCGAAATATAGGTGACGGTTCATAAGTGTCACCGTAGGATAGGTTAATTGTAACAGTTTATAGCAGCAACCATCATAGTAGGCGATTACGGTGACAGTTATGTCAACCGCCACGACTTGTAGCCACAATTGATGACGGTCACCTTAAGGAACCGTCAGCTATACTTGACCAGCAATGTATTGTGACGCTTTTTTCTAAAACCGTCATGGTAAAAAATTTCAAACCGTCACCAAATCCCACATTTGGCCTAGTGTGTATTAGCACTTGCGGATATAAATAGGGAGCTTTGTAGAGAGTTAAGGGCAAGCATTCGGTAAGGGAGAGAGCACTAAGAGCTTGTAAGTGAGGAAGAGAGAACTTGTGAGCTAGAAACATCCTTGTAACTCCGATTCAAGTAATAAGATCATCAACCCTTCATCCCTAAGTAATCATACCGAACCACGTATATCTTGTGTTCTTGCACATCTCTTGCTTGTTTGCTTCCTTGTGTGTGTGTTTATGTTTCTTGGACGTAGAAGTAGGATTTTCCACATTTACAACCGGGATATGACATAGTTGATATTTTTGATAGGGTAAGATTCGTAGGAAATTGAAATCAAATATTATCAAAAGTGTTTTTGAGAGTATGGAAAGGAACAGCCTACTTAAATGCTTACTCCCTCCGTTCCATTTTAGATGATGTTTTAGGGTTATTTTCTTGTTTCACAATACTTGAATGTTTTCATATTTTTCCAAAAAACTACCAATAATACCCTAACATTTTGTCTTGGAACTATAAGTTTATTTTTAAAAGCACTAGTAGCAATTAATGTTTGAAGACTTTTTATAAGGGTATAGATGGAAAATCTTGACATATCTCACCATTTCTTAATCTGCGTGAAAACTACAAGAACATCATCTAAAATGGAACGGAGGGAGTATGTTTTTTCAGCGGAAAATCGGATCATGCCTCTCTCTAAATTACTTAAAGTTCAGGTTTTCAACCCATAACGTCATTAACTTTTCAGTTGGGAAATTTATTAGCAGGATTGGATGCTTAAAGAAAACGCTACGTATCCCCATAATATATTTCTACTTATTTTCTTTATTTTGAAGCCTACCTATCCCCGTAATTAAAGGCTGGCCTATTACAACAAGATTGCAATCAAACAGAATGAAAGATCCCATTTTCACAAGATTACAACTACTCGTCCATACTGAAACCAATCAAACAGAATGAAAGATCCCATTTTCACAAATGATATGTTTTTCTGGACAGGCATTTCCGTTTCAGTAGCAGCTCCGCTGTTACTCCTACTTCTCAACATCTTTTTTAGCTGGAAAAATGATACCAACACAAGGCGGTTGCCACCGGGTCCTCCACGCTGGCCGTTGATCGGAAACCTCTTAGATTTAGGCTATCACTATAAGGCGCCACACAAAAGATTGGTACAACTTCAAAAGAAATATGGACCGGTTTTCATGCTACGAATGGGTGCCGCGAATGCGTTAGTTATTGCTTCCGAAGATGCTGCTACGGAGTTATTCAAAAGTCATGATCAAGCTTTTGTAAATCGCCATCCAATCCAGGCACTGCAACCATTAAAGGGTGATTTTCAAGCGACTCCATGGTCTCCATATGGACCAATCTGGCGAATGAATAGGAGACTATATGCAACCATATTCTCTCGTGCGACAATGAAGAACACCTTAGGTAGAAGAAGACAATTCGTTGATCAGATAATAGGATGGATCGCGGTAGAAGAGAAGGAAGGTAGAAGTGTTGAAATAAAACACTTAACTCTGGTTGCCTTTGCTAACTTATTGGGAAATCTCTTCTTTTCGAAGGATGTTATGGATCTTAAATCTTCAACTGGGATAGAACTCTATCAACTGCTTGGGGAGATTGTAGCATTATCTACAACGCCTAATCTAGCTGATTTTTTCCCATGGTTACGAAATTTGGACCTACAGAATGTGGCCAAGAGAACGAAGAAGGCAGTCTATGCATGTGCAAACATTCTTGATGGCTTTGCAAAGGAGCGAAGGAGCACGGATGTTTTACACAATAACAAGGATTATTGGGATTTGTTGATGGACTTCGAAGGCAATGGCAAAGATGAACCAAGAAAAATGTCAGCAAGTCACATTAATGGATTTATAACAGTGAGTTAATACATAAACTTGAACAATTTAATTGATATTAGTATTCTAAATCCTATTTGTTTTATATGATACTCTGATTATAATTTTTCGAGAATACACAATAAAGTGCAAGATCTGTCTATAAATTTGAGATGATAATCTCGTGATCTCATCCTGATTAAGAGGCTTGCTCGTGCTGCTTAATTTGTGTACATAGGGTCGATTTGCGCGGATCACACACCATTGCTCAATCTTATACACCGTTGCTAATGAGGTTTTCTAATTTTTATGTAGGAAATTTTTGTCGGTGGAAGCGACTCACTGATGAATTCCGTAGAATGGGTAATGACAGAAGTTGTTCGCAATCCGGAGGTAATGAGGAAGGCCAAAGATGAGATTGCCCAAGTAGTTGGTTATAATAGAAAGATTGAAGAGAGTGATATTGAAAGTTTACCTTATCTAGGTGCGGTGATTAAAGAAACACTGAGATTGCATCCAGCGGCTCCTTTGCTCATACCACGCACCACTGTTGAAGACACGGAATTCATGGGGTATATTATTCCCAAGGACACAGCAGTGTTGGTAAATGTTTGGGGTATTGCAACGGATCCAGCTATATGGGATGATCCATTCACGTTCAATCCAGAACGTTTCTTAGGAAATACTACGGATTACCGCGGACAACATTTTCAATATCTACCGTTTGGATGTGGAAGACGTATGTGTCCTGGCCTCCCCATGGCTCACCAAATCCTTCACATTGTAGTTGGCTCATTGCTCCAATCTTTTGATTGGACACTTGAAAATGGCGTCACACCTGAATCCATTGACATGAACGGAAAGTTTCAGGCGTCATTGCAAAAGTCGATTCCTTTAAGAATAATACCAAGAGCATCGCTTCTTGCAGTGTGACTTCATGCAACATTGGAATTTCAACCCAGGCATCCACGAAGTTTAAAGTTTAATTTGTCGTTGATCATCTAGGTACGACTCTCTACGGGCACGATTGTGTTTATAAACAGTGAGTAAACATTATGCGTCTTGCAGTGTACTTGCAAGTTAACAGCTGCTTAGTTCCTGATTATTACGTTTCTATTTTCATGGCCGAATGTATGTCATTCGGGTTGTGCTTTCTTTCTTCTTGTCACTCAAACTCGAACAATAGTATGTAATGTGATTCTTTTTTCTTTTCCAGCCAGTCACCATTCTCAATTTTCAGCCTAACAATTTCATTTTGTTTTCCTCTTAATCACAGTTGAAATATGAAAAAAAATATTTGTGAACACCGAAGTTAGCTGCTCGATCTGTTCACAAACAATCTTAGCGTGGACTGAGTTCACGCATTTAAAATAAGAGGATAGCACGTATAATATAAATAGATGTTGATTCATCGATTCTAAACCCTGTGGGCTTATCATGATCTCCTCTACATCTCAAGAGAAGTAAATCTACAAGATTACACAAATGCTAAAGGTAAAGGAAACGAGGTTTACGTGGTTCAGCACTAAGGCCTACGTCCACGGATCGGGGATATTCTCTATTGTGTAAATGGTTACAAAGTTAATTACAAGATCTTGGTATTCCTCAAGATCATAGGTTGATATTCATACTTACTTCTCTGTTCTCTCTCTTGTTTTTCTCTTTCTGGCCTATCTACTCTCGCCCCCTTTTCTTTGTGAAAGGGAGGTACATATATATAGTTAAACTGAGTGGGTCCCCAGACAAAAAGCTATTGAGATCTTATCTTCTTGTGCTCTGTGTGTGGTCCGCGGATTTCCCTTTAACTCCGCGGCCTTTACAATACCCAAGTTCATTACGCTGACCGACCTTCGCTTCCTTCGTTGGTTGCCTGACGCGTGCCCTCTGAGTAGCATTAAATGTGAGTAGTTGGGGCAGTCCAGTCTGCGCCAGGCTGTGTCAGTTCTCTCTTGTCTTGTCTGTGTCAGTCGGACTATCTTTAGCCATTGATTTCGTCTCACCTCGTGATGGGGTAGAATAACTCCTTAGTGTTCACGCGGGATTGCCTACCTTGGATGCTCCCTCATCTTTGACCGTCGATCTTGACAGATGGCTGGTCGCTTAAATACCACGGATACTGCTACGTGTCCTTCCTCCTTATGACGCGGCCTCCACGTGGATTCTGCCATTACACGTGGCGATGGAGATAAATAAGTGTACTTACAATTTGCCCCTCTTCTTGTAACTAGGTACTAGCCTTAGTGGGAAGAAGAATCGTGTAGTACTTTTTTATCTCCTTCCTCATAACTTCTCCTAAAAGGTGCTACATGCATTTATTGTGCACGTTTCCCTTACTCGGCCATAACTGCCCATTGGGTAGTGGACGGTTTTTTCTTGTTCTTATTAAAAAGGGAAGAGTGAGAGAATGTGAATTAAATTCACATTCTCTCGTTTATTCTCTCTGTTTCCTCGTCTTCTTCTCCTTCTTAAATTCCCCGACATCATTATTTACTTTGTTCTTTCTTTATTCTATCCGTTGCCTTTGTCGTTATCTTCGTTACTGCTGCTGCTGCTGCACACTCTTAGGTTCAGGTAGGAATCTTTACTTCGTTTACTTGCCATGCTTAGCCCTGTGGAGTTTTTGATTTTTGGTGATGTAACGATGATGAATTTATCTTTATGTATGTCCTGGGATTTATGAGTTGACGCTATTGAGTTATATGTTTCATCGGTCATGCTGTGATTTTATCTTTCTTTTAGGTTTAAATAATGGTATGAGAGTTTAAGTAATCGTGGACGAGAACTAGGGTTCTTTTCATGTTTGCTGCTGTTCTTGAGATTTTCTTATTTTTCGATCTTTCTTGCCTCTGATTTGTACTTGTTATTTGTGTTTGTCCTCAGATATGTCTGGTCATCCACGGGTTCCTTATCAAACTCCTCCTTCGAGTCCTCGCAGATCTCCTCGGGATGATTCCAGTATCAAGGGTGGAGCTTCGCCTTCACTTACCCGTGATAACCCTCGGGAGGGACGAACGTCTTCGTCCTCTGGGCAAAGGCCTTCATTTAAATCGGGCGATGCGCCACGGGGGTCTAGATACGCCGTGAATCGCCCTAGAAGTGGGTCTCCGAAGAGACAGCAGACTCCGCGCGCTGAACCTCTAGATGTACAGCCTCTCCGCACCAAACCTCCACCGCGGACTAATCCACCCGTGCCTAATTTAGGTAAGTCGACTAAGACTCTGTCTTCAAAGAGAAAGGCTGCGGAAATAGAATCTTCGGGAGATGTAGTTCCTCCTAAGAAGAAAGCAGCGGATTCTGCGGAAGATACTACTGGAGATGCCTTCGAGGATGATTCTGCTGTCACTTTTCGACCTTTATCTTTGGGTAATAAGAAATTTACTTTCAGGCATATTGATCTTGACGCTTTCAAATCGAAGCACGGTCTCCAGCACTTCCAAGTGCATTTTTATGCCCCGGATAAAGATATAACTTATGAGATGGTTACCAATTATCGGTATGATGCCTTTCATTTGCTAACGACTGTGGGTGCTTTTGAGGCTGGTTTGATGTTGCCATTGTATAGAGCCGGTGATGATTTCTACTACCGGGTCTTGTCTAGCCGCAATACTGCCAAGAAGAGTCATAATCGTGGGGTGCAACAGTTGACCGGGAACTATCTTCGCCACCTCCGAGAATGCTATCTTCGTAGCAAGGGGCAGACGATGATGACTTGTTATGCCCCTAAACTAGAAGAGGAGAAAGGGTGGTATACTCCCGAAAATTTTAATAAATCCTTCGGAGATTATGTTAACAGGAATACTCGTAAGCCGTGGTCTGTGAGTCTGCGGAACATTGCTTCTGGTAAGGGGGAAATTCGCCTTTTGAGTGAAGTGAGTGATTCCAAGATGGCTAGGGTTCCTGGTGCTGAAGGTCTTCCTATTCCCGCTGATGAGAGAATTAAGCGTGATCACGATTATGAGTGGTCTGCCACTGTTCTTGAAGTCGTTGGTCCGTGGGCCTATGGTTGGGTCCCTGGACCCCATGGTTGGCAGCCTACTGAAAACAGTCCTCATCGCGAAGCTCTTCCCGCTCGTTATGCTCATTATTGCCCCTGGCAGAGGAGCTTTGCAGGTATGGATTTTACTTATAATCGTGATGTTGATGACGCGGAAGACGAGGATATCTCTGATGCTAACCTTCTCCCGCAGAATATTAATGTTACCAAGGTGTGTCATTTGTTTCCTACGTATATATGCCCCTTCGTTTCCTTAAATAATGTTAATTATGCTAAGGAAAGGAAATGCCAATGGCTCTTTTACCATTGTGTTGTAGGTACAGAGAAATAAGAAGATCAATCCCAAGCAGTCGTCGAATTCTCCCACCGAAGGTTCTACACACTTTGAGGATGTGAATAGTCCAAGGGATGGTGATGAGGAAGTTTCTGATGGGGAAGAGCGAATTGAAACTTCTCCCCCCATTCAAGGAGTAGATAGTATTGCCGGTGGGGGCGTTGGTGGAGGCAATGGTGATCAGGCCACTAGTGGTGGTGGTGGGGATCCGGCCGCTGGTGGGGGAGGTGATGAGCAGGCCACTGGTGGTGGTGATGAGGCTACTGGTGATGGTGGTCCGGCCACTGGTGGTGGCGATCCGGCCACTGGTGGAGGAGGTGATGAGCAGGCCACTGGTGGTGGTGATGAGGCTACTGGTGGTGGTGGTGATCCGGCCACTGGTGGAGGAGGTGATGAGCAGGCCACTGGTGGTGGCGGTGGTTTGTTTGAGGAGATTACCAAGTCGAGTGGGGTTATTGTGGATAAGGGTAAGGGAATTGCTCTTGATAGCGGTGAAAAGGATGGGAATGTTTATTCCGAGTTTTCCTTTGGTAGGGTGTTATCAGGGAACAATCATTTGATATGGCCATGTTATGGGGCTTGTCTCGGACTTCAATCCGCTTCCGCCGGTGATGACCGGAGTGTTCTCAAAGATAGCTGCGGCGGTGACTCCACACGCGAATCGATCTTTGGGGTTTTGGCGGTGCATCCCGCGGGTTGTGTTGGTACCTCCTCCACTGCTGGTGGGGTTTTGTTGCTGAGTAATACTGGTACTCCGTCTGGTGAGAAGCCCTCAGATGCTTCCCCAGATGATTTCTCGCGGTCCTTGGTCGCTGATGGTGATGATGCTGTTTTGGCATGGCTGCGAAAGAAAAACTTGCTTGTCGTGCCTCACCCTGCCCCAGCGATCGAAGGGGAAAAGAGTTCAGACTCGTTTACTCGTAGGCATATGGAGCTGACTCCTGAGGCGGTGGTGGATCGGGAGTGGGGCAAGAATCTTCTGGCTAGTGGGATTGATCTTGTGGTGGATCCTCCCCCTCGGTTCTCGACATGATGGCCGTTCTTTGATGGGTACCAAGACAATTATCCCAAAGAGCGTTTATTGGAGGTTTGTCCCGCTCTTTCCACCCCGACTTTGCTCAAATGCGTTGTGAACTAATTTCCCCTTTTGACTGATAGATGATGAGGAGTGAGTATTGTAACCACAATCTTTACCGACTCTTCAAGGCCAAGTCTCTCAAATTAGAAGGGAAGCTCCGGCATTGTGAAGAGACGCTTTCGAGTGCTGAAGCTGCGGTCTCTGCTAAAGATGAGGAGATGGCCGAGCTGAATGGTCTTCTCAAGCGTAAGGAGCAGCAAGACGCGGAAGAGGCGAATCTGCGTTCTGAGCTGGCTTCGGTTAAGGCCAAGTTGGCGGTTGCTGAGAAAAATTCTTCATCTATTGCAGGTCTGTGTCTCCTCTTCTTTGATAGTTGCGTGTTTCTTATATGTTCTAAGTTGTCTTCTTCTTCCCTCCTCCCGCTGTATCGTCTTTAGTGGGTGGAGTCCCTGAGCTATTGTGGCTTCGGAATGAGAGAACTCGTCAAAAAGGCCGTATTGCTGAGTTAGTTGAAAAACTCAAGGTGGAATCAGCGAAGTGGAATGCTTGCGCGGATATTCATAATGCCATGGTCGAAGAATGGCGTAAGAAAAGATTTTGCTTGGTAGATTTGCAAAACCAAAACAACCATGACCGCCGCTTATTCAACGGGGCTATCTTATGGACGCGGGATAACCTTGAGAATGCCCGCGGCCAAATTGCTACTTTGGAAGAGAAACTTAACGTTATGGAAGAAGAATTACGGCAAGCGCGTTCTTCCCATCCCTCGGATGTGAGGGCTTATATACAACGCCTCGCTAAAGAAAGAGATGATGCTAGGGCGGAATCCGGCGCTCTTAGTGGAGCCTTATCCGTGTCTCGAGCTGATGTGGCCCGTCAAGTCGAGTGTGAGAGAAACTTAGAGGTGACTATATACCGCCTTAATAAAGGGTTGGAATCGAAGAATGATGAGGTTAACCGATATCGCCATTCGGACTCAATGCTTCGAGATGACCTGAGTGCGAGTCAGTATGCTCATAATCTTTTGCAGGTAGATTATGATAGGTTATCAAATGAATATGATTATGCCGCAGAAGCTCGGGACTCCGCGATTAACCATTGTGAAGGTATACGTCTTTGTAATCGAGTGTGCTTTGTATTGTATTTGTTATCACTCATTGTCTTCTTTTAATGCCCGCAGAACTCCAAGAACAACTTCAATCTGCAGATGGAAAATTTGCCGAAGCTCAGGCTAAGGTAGTTCAATTGGAGGGACAAGTCAGCTATCATCGCGGTCTGGTCTCGTCCCAGGAGGAAATGTTGAAGCAAGCCAATCAAAAGGTAGACCGACTTTCCGCTTCCCTGAATCAGGCTGAGATGAAAAATGTAGCTATAGGCTTCGTGGCTCGTAAGCAGTTGGCAGAACACCGAAGTTAGCTGCTCGATCTGTTCACAAACAATCTTAGCGTGGACTGAGTTCACGCATTTAAAATAAGAGGATAGCACGTATAATATAAATAGATGTTGATTCATCGATTCTAAACCCCGTGGGCTTATCATGATCTCCTCTACATCTCAAGAGAAGTAAATCTACAAGATTACACAAATGCTATAGGTAAAGGAGACGAGGTTTACGTGGTTCAGCACTAAGGCCTACGTCCACGGATCTGGGGATATTCTCTATTGTGTAAATGGTTACAAAGTTAATTACAAGATCTTGGTATTCCTCAAGATCATAGGTTGATATTCATACTTACTTCTCTGTTCTCTCTCTTGTTTTTCTCTTTTCGGCCTATCTACTCGCCCTCTCTATTTTTGGAGCCATCAACGAAGACCTCCCATTGTCGTGGGTTCACTGGTTCAAGAATGTTGTTTGGCTCCTTTTGATTTTCTATTTAAGGGCTCCATGGCCCTCCATCCTTGTATGCGTACTTCTTCTTCATTGTCCAAGGGTAGGTCCGCTAAGAAGTCTGCTAATACTTGCGATTTCTGAGAATGTTGAAGCTCATAATGGATGTTAAATTGGTCGAGGTACGTGCTCCATTTTGCTATACGTCCTACCTTTCCTGCCCCTTTGAGGATCGTCTCTAAGGGTGCTCGACATGGGATACGTATGTCGTGCATTAAGAAATACGTCCTCAACTTTAAGGTAGACCATACGACGGCTAAGATTAGCTGTTCGATTCTTGTGTAGTTCTTTTCCGCGGAATTCAGGGTCTTGCTGACATAGTAGATTGGCTGCTCCTCCTTTGTGTGGGTTCTGACGAGTACCGCGCTTATTGCATCGTCCGTTGCTGCAATGTATAATGCCAAAACCTCGTCCGGGTCCGGTTTTTGAAGGATGGGGATTTCTGCTAGATATTGTTTGATACCCAAGAAAGCCTCTTCGCATTCTGTCGTCCATTCAAATTTCGTCCCCTTTTTTAGTATGTTGAAAAAGAGTTTGCATCTATCCGAGGATCTTGAGATGAATCTTCCCATGGCTGCTAGGGATCCATTGAGCTTTTGTACCTCTTTTAGGTTCTTTGGAGATGGCATGTCCACTATGGCTCGGATTTTTGCGGGATCTACTTCAATGCCTCTTTTCGTCACCAGGTACCCGAGGAATTTTCCTGAGGTCACTCCGAAAGTACATTTTTCCGGGTTTACCTTCATATTGTGTCTTCTCATAGCTTCGAAGATGTCCCTCAGGTCCTGGTGGTGGTCCTTGCTTAACCTGCTCTTTACAAGCATATCGTCGACATAGACCTCTAGGGTCCTGCCAATCCATGGCTTGAAAATAGCATCGACCATCCTTTGGTAGGTTGCTCCCGCATTCCGGAGCCCGAAAGGCATCCTTACGTAGCAATACAGACCATGGGGTGTGTAAAATGCAGTATGCTGCTGGTCTTCTTCTGCTAAAAATAGTTGATTGTATCCGGAGTATCCGTCCATGAAAGATAACTCTTCGTATCCTTCTACTGCGTCGACCAGTTGATCAATGCTGGGTAATGGATAACTGTCCTTGGGGCACGCTTTATTCAAGTTTGTAAAGTCGATGCAGATTCTGACCCCACCATTCTTCTTAGGTACTATCACCATGTTAGAGATCCAAGTGGGATACTTGACCTCTTTTATGAAACCCGCTTCTAACAGCTTTTGCAGCTCTGTTTCTACTGCTCTGTGATACTCCGTAGCCACCTTTCGTATCTTTTGTCTTACGGCGGTGTGCACGGCTTAATGCGCACTCATGTTGTCTTTTTTTGGGTCTATTAGGGCATATCGAGATAGTTTCCATGCGAAGATGTCCGCGTATTCCTTTAGTAGCATTACCAACGAGGCTTCTCGTTCTTCGTTCATTAGAGTCCCTATCTTGATCTTTTTGGGATTCTCCTTTGTTCCTATGTTAACTTCTTTCACCGCCTCCAAGGATGTGAATGTGGGTTTTGGTTCTCCCAAATGAGGAACTTTCTTTAATTGCTATTTGATGAGCTCGGATTCTTTGTTTGCGAGAGGGTCCTGGTTTGTAGTTGATGTCGATGCTTCCGTGTTCCCTAAAGATTTCCCTTTGGACAAGCTTTTTCCTAAAATTTCTCCCAAGTATTCATCGATGGCTTTGTCCTTGGATGTTGCCTTGTTCCGAGCCCTACGGGTTCTTCTTTTCTCATCTTCTTCATAGTTGAGTTGTATTTGCATCGCGTGGCATTCCTTTACGGAAGCTTGATCACCCTTGATCTCCATAACTCCTTGGGGAGTGGGAAACCTAAGGTATTGATGGTAGGTGGCTGCGACTCCCTTAATTTTGTGGACCCATCTTCGTCCAATAATGGCGTTATAGGGTGAAGGTGCGTCCACCACACTGAATCGAGTGTCGACTTTCAGGGGACCCGCATTCACCTGCAAAATAATATCCCCGAGAGGCTTCGTAGCCGTACCATTGAATCCGTAGATGGTGTAATGTGAGGTTAAGAGTTGCTCGTCATTAAGCTCCATACGTTTGAAGGTATCGTAAAACAGAACATTTACGGAACTTCCTCCGTCGATTAGGATTTTCTTTATGTTGCATCCTGCGATTGGTAATGTGAGGATCAAAGGATCATTGTGATCTTCCATGTCATCCTCTATGTCCTCAGCTTCGAATGTTAGAGGTGCATCCATCCATTCTTCATGTTCTTCCACCTCTTTCCCATCCAAATTGTAAAGTTCACAATAGTCTTCAAATTGCTTCCTCAATCTTTTCCCTATGTGTGCAGTTAGGGATGGTTCTTTATTTTCTGAGCAAGATATAGTATTGAGCATGCGGTTACCCTCTGGTAATTGGACCTGTTTACTGCGTTTGGCTCTGTCATCCGTTCCAGTCTTCTCTACATATTTTTTGAGATCTCCAGCATCTATCAGCTTTTGTACGACGATCCTAAGATTTTTGCACCTTTCTGTGAGGTGTCCGTAGAAGCAGTGGAAATCACAATATTCTTTGGACTCCGCTGAGGCCGGTGGTTGCTTTCCCTTAGACCAGGGCCAGTCTAAGTTTGCGCGGTCCTTGATTTCTTTTAAGATGCGTGAATAACTGGTATTGAGCTTCGTGTAGACTCGGTCGTCAAATTTTCTGCCACTTCTTTTGTGGTCATCTTTTGGATCCTTTTGGTGTTCGTCCGATCTGTCGGCTTGTTCCACGGAGTTGGTTCTTGGGGGTCGATGAGCTTGTGCCCTTGGGTTCTCTCTCTGAATTTCTTCCAACCTCGCATGTTTTTCAATGATTATTCTCAATTCTCCCTCTGTAGTTGGGGAGGTGCCGTGGATTTCGACAAACAGGGGGATCATCCTGTCAAGTCCCCATTTGTAACAGTTAATGCTCACCACTGGGTCGACATGGCCTATGGCTTGGCATATCTTGTGCCATCTATCCGTATATTCTCGAATGGATTCTTTATATTTGATTGCAAGCGAGAAGAGTTTGTCCATCCCAGTGTTCACCACCTTGTTGTACATGTAGGTGGACAAGAACTTTTCGGTGAGCTGATCATACGAATCAATGCATCCTGGCTTGAGGTTATCAAACCAAGATAATGCAGATCCTTTCAGGCTTGAAGGGAAGTATCTGCATAGTATGGCTTCGTCATGGTCCCACCTGGCCATTACCCTGTTGTAGTAGCGCAGGTGGGCGGCGGGATCCGCGGACCCGTCGTAGCAATCAAATGAGGGAACTGGACACTTCTGCGGAATAGTGGCCGTGGCCAAATGTCGTGCCAGTGGGGTAGTGTTGGCCTCCTTCATAACCTGTTCTAGTCTTCCCCCTCCTTGCCTGGTTTTGATCTGATTGATCTCTGCTAGCATTTCGGCGCGAAGACTCTCCATTGCTAAACAGTGTTCTTCCTGAATGGAAGATCGCGTCTTCCTTGTGGTTTGGGACGTCGTGGCCTTCTCTTCATCATAATAGTCCGAAGTTTCGGGATGGTAGTCTGTGTCAGACCTTCTATTAGTTGGTGCACCTCTTTGGGGTATTCCTCTTTGATGGACTACCGCGGGAATGCCTTCGAGGTTCATCCTCCGGTCTCTATTCTGCACCGCAGAGTTAGCTTCGTCCTGCTGGTTGTCAAGATCCGCGCTTTGGAGTATCTTCTCTCGTAACTGTTGATTCTCTTGGGCAAGCAGGGTCACCGCGTCCGCGTATGTTTGCTGATTTCTTTTTAACTCTTCTAATTGTGCCAATATCTGCGCAGACTGGTTTGATTCTTGATTTGGTGTTCCTATCAGTAACTGAGTTTGTCTCTCGGGGGCCGTGATGTTGATTTCGTTTTGTTCATTGGTCGTCGGCATCCCGTAAGGAAGGTGTTGGATTACTGATTCTGCTACTGTCTCGCGAGGCTCATTGGGTCTGGTTGCAGATGTCCTTTTGGAGGCGACCACCTGAGAAGTTCCTTCGTTAGGTGCGGCAGTTCTTGTTGCCGCTGCCTTTTTTGCTTCCATTGCGATGATGCCCGCATCAGAAAGGAATGCGCTTTCCGCTCCATTATGAGTTTTGCCTCCAACTTTGAGTGTTGCGCCTTTGTGTATGCTCCTGGTTACCACTGGCGTAGTCCTATGCGTTTCTTTTGAAGGTAAGTTTGTCTTCCCTGTATCTTTGTTTGCGTCCATTGTACTATTTGCTTTCTTTCTTTCTTTCTTTCTTTCTTTCTTTCTTTCTTTCTTTCTTTCTTTCTCTCTTTGAGATAAACCAAGACACATAAAAAAAATAAAAGTGCAGGTTAGTTGTTATTTCCCAATCGATTTTATAAACTCGATTTTTGGTGGTAAGGAGTGTATCCAACTATTGAATAAGTAAATGAGACGAAGGACAAAAAATGGTCGAATACACAGATCTGCCGGTGGAAAGTACAGATAAGCGTGGAAAATAAGTTGAGACCTAGATCTGTCTATATTTTGCCTAAACATTGTTGAGGTAGAGGTTATAAAGTCACAAGAAAAGAAAAAGCTGTTTCTAGCGCCAAATTGTGAACACCGAAGTTAGCTGCTCGATCTGTTCACAAACAATCTTAGCGTGGACTGAGTTCATGCATTTAAAATAAGAGGATAGCACGTATAATATAAATAGATGTTGATTCATCGATTCTAAACCCTGTGGGCTTATCATGATCTCCTCTACATCTCAAGAGAAGTAAATCTACAAGATTACACAAATGCTAAAGGTAAAGGAGACGAGGTTTACGTGGTTCAGCACTAAGGCCTACGTCCACGGATCTGGGGATATTCTCTATTGTGTAAATGGTTACAAAGTTAATTACAAGATCTTGGTATTCCTCAAGATCATAGGTTGATATTCATACTTACTTCTCTGTTCTCTCTCTTGTTTTTCTCTTTCTGGCCTATCTACTCTCGCCCTCTCTATTTTTGGAGCCATCAACGAAGACCTCCCATTGTCGTGGGTTCACTGGTTCAAGAATGTTGTTTGGCTCCTTTTGCTTTTTATTTTTGCTTATCTTGCTAGGATTGTAATTGACTGTTGTGTATTAGATCAAATCTCGAGCCTGAATCTGTATTTTGCTGAACTTGTGTTTATTGACTTTATAAATCAAATTGATATAGTGAGTTATTGATCTTTTGAGAGTGTTATGTTCGTGCAACTTCGCAGGTTGATATCCTCAGAATCATCTTGTGTGCAATTTTGTAGGTTGATATCCTAAGAATCGTCTTGTGTGCAATTCCGTAGGTTGATATCCTAGGAATTGTCTTGTGTGCAATTCCGTAGGTTGATATCCTAGGAATTGTCTTGTGTGCAATTCCGTAGGTTGATATCCTCAGAATCATCTTGTGTGCAATTCCGTAGGTTGATATCCTAGGAATCGTCTTGTGTGCAATTCCGTAGGTTGATATCCTAGGAATCGTCTTGCGTGCAATTCCGTAGGTTGATATCCTAGGAATCGTCTTGTGTGCAATTCCGTAGGTTGATATCCTAGGAATCGTCTTGTGTGCAATTCCGTAGGTTGATACCCTAGGAATCGTCTTGTGTGCAATTCCGTAGGTTGATATCCTAGGAATCGTCTTGTGTGCAATTCCGTAGGTTGATATCCTAGGAATCGTCTTGTGTGCAATTCCGTAGGTTGATATCCTAGGAATCGTCTTGCTTATCTTTTGAGAAAGTGTTGTGTTTGTGCAATTCCGTAGGTTGATATCCTCGGAATCGTTTTGCGACCTGTTACCCCGTCCAGCAAATTCCTTGGCCAGAGGATTTCTGAACGGTGGGGGTCCATTGCCCGGGTATCTCGTGTGGAAGTCGCCCCCTGGTCATATACTTATAGACACTTATGGGGGAGTTCCGAGAGATTGCATGTGTATGCAGTGCCCCGATATATTGCGGTGGGTATGATCCGCGCTTTGTGCGGGATCTTCCATGGTGTATTGCATTGGGTATGCTCCACGCTTTGTGCGGGACATTCCATTTATTAAGATATAATGCGAGTACGTAATAATGGTAACTACACAGTAATTTACGTGGTTCAGCCCTAAGGCCTACATCCATGGGGTAATGATGGTGTCGATATTTTTATTAAGATGTGACATGGTTTTCAATGTACATATGGGATTTTTTTTTTTTTTTTTTTTTTTTTTTTTGCGACCCCGTCTACAAATGGGAGTGGGGTATGGTATTTGGAGCTTGGATGGAATATGATAGTTGAAGGTGGGAGCTTGGGACGGAATTGCAAAAGTCAAGCGCATTACTCCTTGAACGAGAGATATAAATATGCGAGGTTTAGGATTACGGGTAGTATGGCTTGATATATTTGGCATTCCATGGATGCATGAGGAGTTCCCCTTTCGAGTTACGCGAGATAGTATGAGCCATTTCCCGCAATGTCGTATTACGAGGGTCCTCCCCAAGTTGGTGCTAGTTTTCCCCACTTCTTTTCTCATTGGTCTTTGGGAATGGTTCTCAACACATCTTGTCCTTCCACAAAATTCCTAGGTTTCACTTTTTGTTGTACTCTCTAGCTAGTCTGCGCTGGTAGTTTTCCATTCTCTGCAGATCTTGCTTCTCTCCTTTCTTCGAGATCGTCAAGTTTTTCCAACATCATATCTGTGGTGAGGTTCTTCTCCCATGCTTCGTCTTTGTTGTTGGTAGTAGAATTTCCGTAGGGATTACCGTTCGCCCCCATACGTAAGTAAAACGGAGATTCTCCGTAGCCGATCTTCGAGTTGTCCCGTACGCCCATAGCACGTTATGTAACTCGTTCACACCCACCCCCTTGTACTCGTCTAGTTGTTTCTTAAGGATAAGTGCCAAGGTTTTGTTTGTAGCTTCTCGCTTGTCCGTTGCTTTGTGGGTATATCGGGGTGGATTTATTTTTCCGAATTTTGAAGGTATCGAACAAAGAAATCGATATTCTTTCCTTGCTTATTGCTTACCGTTGTCGGAAACTATTTCTGTGAGGATGCCAAACTGCAGATGATATTTTGAAAAATAAAAGTGAATACGTCGAATCCCGAATTCTTGTCAATGCCTTTGCTTCTACCCACTTCTTTGAAATAATCTGTTGCCACTATTAGAAACCTTCTCTTCCCGAGTCCCTCGATACAAGTGGGCCCACTATGTCTATACCCCATTTCCCGAAGGCCATGGGGTATCCACCGAGTTCAACTTTGTGGCCGGGGCGTGAATTCGTTTACCAAATCTCGACATTCTTCGCACCTTTTCGCCATCCTAGCTGCATCTCGGATCATGGTTGGCCAGTAGTAACCCTGCGTTTTTGCTTTATCTGCTAGGGACCTCATTCCACTGTGATTCCCCGCGTCTCCTCTGTGGATATCTTTCAAGATAATATGTCCCTCTGATCGGGATAGGCAGCGATGAAGTGGCCCGAGGAATGATTTTCTGTATAAGGTTTGGTCCCTTAACTCGTACATCCCGCTTTCTGGATTGAATTTTTCTAAATTTGTTTGATATCTTGGGGGAGTTTCCCCTCTTTTAAGAAAGAATGGATTTCGATTCTCCAATCTGCTTCCTGACTATGATCGTCATCTTCATCAGCTCGTCGCATGATTTCATCGTCCTGGAAGTCGTCAAATATGTGTTCTCCGACATCATCATCAGAGATATCCTCCTCCTTAGACTTGCGTCGGTTAGCCGCGCATGTCTCCTGGAGCTGGATGGATGGTTCGTATACTCTTGTTATCTTAATTGCTTTGACATCCTCATTTTTAAGCATGGATGATATATATGCCAGGGCATCTGCGTGTCTGAGTTCCTTCCTACGCAGATGTCGGAATTTGATTTTTGGTATTTGGCAAGCCAATGTTTGCACCAGAGCCATGTACGCCATCAGTGTTTCGTCATACACATTGTATTCGCAGCCTATCTGCCGTATGATTAGTTGTGAGTCGCTTGTCAACCGCACTTCTTGTACACCCAGTTCAATTATCAAGCGGAGAGCATGGATCACTCCTTCATATTCTACGATGTTATTTGTATGGCCTTCGAATTCCAATCAATGCGTGTACAATCTGTCCCCCGTGGGTGTGGTGATGACGATGCCTATCCTCGCGCCCTCTCTATTTTTGGAGCCATCAACGAAGACCTCCCATTGTCGTGGGTTCACTGGTTCAAGAATGTTGTTTGGCTCCTTTTGCTTTTCTATTTCTGGGGCTCCCGCGGCCCTCCATCCTTGTATGCGTACTTCTTCTTCATTGTCCAAGGGTAGGTCCGCTAAGAAGTCTGCTAATACTTGCGATTTCTGAGAATGTTGAAGCTCATAATGGATGTTAAATTGGTCGAGGTACGTGCTCCATTTTGCTATGCGTCCTACCTTTCCTGCCCCTTTGAGGATCGTCTCTAAGGGTGCTCGACATGGGATACGTATGTCGTGCGTTAAGAAATACGTCCTCAACTTTAAGGTAGACCATACGACGGCTAAGATTAGCTGTTCGATTCTTGTGTAGTTCTTTTCCGCGGAATTCAGGGTCTTGCTGACATAGTAGATTGGCTGCTCCTCCTTTGTGTGGGTTCTAACGAGTACCGCGCTTATTGCATCGTCCGTTGCTGCAATGTATAATGCCAAAACCTCGTCCGGGTCCGGTTTTTGAAGGATGGGGATTTCTGCTAGATATTGTTTGATACCCAAGAAAGCCTCTTCGCATTCTGAACAGCGAAGTTAGCTGCTCGATCTGTTCACAAACAATCTTAGCGTGGACTGAGTTCACGCATTTAAAATAAGAGGATAGCACGTATAATATAAATAGATGTTGATTCATCGATTCTAAACCCTGTGGGCTTATCATGATCTCCTCTACATCTCAAGAGAAGTAAATCTACAAGATTACACAAATGCTAAAGGTAAAGGAGACGAGGTTTACGTGGTTCAGCACTAAGGCCTACGTCCACGGATCTGGGGATATTCTCTATTGTGTAAATGGTTACAAAGTTAATTACAAGATCTTGGTATTCCTCAAGATCATAGGTTGATATTCATACTTACTTCTCTGTTCTCTCTCTTGTTTTTCTCTTTCTGGCCTATCTACTCTCGCCCCCTTTTCTTTGTGAAAGGGAGGTACATATATATAGTTAAACTGAGTGGGTCCCCAGGCAAAAAGCTATTGAGATCTTATCTTCTGGTGCTCCGTGTGTGGTCCGCGGATTTCCCTTTAACTCCGCGGCCTTTACAATACCCAAGTTCATTACGCTGACCAACCTTCGCTTCCTTCGTTGGTTGCCTGACGCGTGCCCTCTGAGTAGCATTAAATGTGAGTAGTTGGGGCAGTCCAGTCTGCGCCAGGCTGTGTCAGTTCTCTCTTGTCTTGTCTGTGTCAGTCGGACTATCTTTAGCCATTGATTTCGTCTCACCTCGTGATGGGGTAGAATAACTCCTTAGTGTTCACGCGGGATTGCCTACCTTGGATGCTCCCTCATCTTTGACCGTCGATCTTGACAGATGGCTGGTCGCTTAAATACCACGGAAACTGCTACGTGTCCTTCCTCCTTATGACGCGGCCTCCACGTGGATTCTGCCATTACACGTGGCGATGGAGATAAATAAGTGTACTTACAATATTAGTATTAT
>JAJJWW010009484.1:0-45439 GCA_023531295.1 Papaver armeniacum
GCTCGTTCGAACTCACAAGTGTTTCTATCTCAAGCTTGTTGTCAAATTTAGTTGTCAAAAATATATCTTGATTTCTGATCGGTTGTCACCCGGTCAAAAATAATTTCACTTTCTTGCTTCACTAAAATAAAGTAGTATGCAATAAGAAAGAGTTCGTATCCACAGAGAGGCTTATGTTGTTATGCAAATTTTCAGTTTCTTAGTAACCAAGGGGGGGATGTTGATGTTTCAAAGCAATAAAAATAATTGAAAGCAAAGTAATAATAAAATTTATCAATAAGGAGAAAGTATTGGTCACGGGATAGTTTCATTCACAAACTCGAATTATCAACAATGACTAGAATTGAAATTTTAATCTCTCATTTACTAAAAGTCCTAGGATACCTTGATCGCAAGAGTATCCCGCTAATTCCCTGATTTCATCACAACCACATTAAAAGATGCATATGTGAATTCTTTTCAGAAAGCAACCTAAAGTGTAAAAGCACAATTAAGTTTAACTCCCTAAAAGCAATAAGTTTTTCGGAATAAGACTAATCAAGGCAACCAAAATGTGTAAAAGCACTAATTCGATTTAACCCAAGTTACGATTCATATGTGACTAGTAGGATATATCACTACAAGCACTACCCACATTTATGCTACTCAAAATCAGGGATAGACAACGTTTTCGTATTGAAAGCCCTAATATAGCTCTAGATATGAAAGTAGATCGAATTGATTCCGGACTCAACCAAACAAACTATCAAATCATAAACATTATAAACCATGAATCATAATCAATAAATTACTGAGACAAAACTAATACATTGAATCAAATCTTATTTGTGAAATCCACTTATTATCCCATAACCAATAATAGGTATTTAGTTACTCATAGTATTTGATTCAACATAATTATTATCAAAAATAAGATGAAGAACATGTAAAATAAAATGGAAGCAAACCCTAGTAGAATCGCTCTCCTCCAAAACTCCAGTAGAAAAATACGTGATCATAAAAGAATAGAAACTCCTTCTTCTTATAGCCTTCACACTTTCCAAAATTAGGTCTTCAAAGTCCATCACCGAAAAGTCCACCAAGCCCATGAACCATGTGTGAGAAACCCGTGTAGAAAATACGCCCCAAAATCGGTCGCCGGAAGTCTGGATTGTGGCGGAATCGCCGCCGGAAAGTTGCGGAAATCGGCTCGGTGACGGCAAAGTCCGCCGGTCACGGGTCAATGGGTTGGATCGGGCCGGTCAAACGGGTTGGATCGGTCGGTCAATGCTGAGTCGGGTCGGAGCAGTTTGAGTTGGATCGGGTCAACTCAAGTCAGGGTTGCCAGGACTAGTCACCTTGGCCTAAGCTAGTTAATTTGGTCGGGCTAACCCGCACTTGGATGGGGACTTTAGCACACTCCCTGTGCTTCACTGCAACCATTAGGCCTGGACTACACCAGCCATGATGGCTATGCTGCTACTCCTCCAGCCTGCCAATGCCTGAGCCACCTTCTCATCTCAGCATCCCCAGCTGCAGCTCAGCTCATTGTAAACCAGCAGCATCCTCTCCATTCCAGTTCCTTGCCGCATCCGATCAAGCCCCATGGCTACCATGGCGATCTCACAGCTGCCTCAATTCCATCCACCAGCCTGAACCCATTTCTTACTCTGTCACATAACAGCTCCATAGTAGCATCAGCATTGTCTTCCAAAGACCTCAACTCCCTCTCTGCCTAGCCATTTCAGTCCTCCCTGTCCAGCCATAAAATAGCCTGACACCAGCTTCAATCCAACAGAGCAACAAATTTGCTCCTCTGCCATCAGTTCTAATTCCCCAGCAATCCACATCAGTGCTGCTTTGAACCATTCTGCCTTTGCATTCAATCCCACCAAGACAGATAACCCCTGCCTGCAATGCCAGTGACATCTCAATTGCCACCTCCTGTCTTCATTGCAGCATCATTTAACAGCTTTATAGCACCAACACTCTCATTAATGTAGTCCAGCAACTCCATTTCAACCTGCCATCACTTGTAACCCATTCCATTATAACCTCCAGCCTTCAAGCCAATGTTTTAACTCCAGCTGCAATTTGCAGCTCATTGCAGTACCAGACCAAGTTCAGCATCTCATTCTGCAGCTTAACTCAGCCAAACTGCCAGCCCCAGCCTTCTTGCCCTGCATTGTTATCTCATAACTCAGGCCAACCTAGCACTATCATCTTTCTCTGCCTGCCATTCCACTTCTAACTTATCAGTTCCAACAGCAGCATTTCACCACCATTTATATTTCATGTCTGAACATATCAAGTCCTACTTGCCCTGCAGCCTCATGCCTTGCCATAGCCTTCCAATCCTGCACCAGCTATTGCATTGCAGCTGCAAAAGTACCAGTTCCTGCGGCATCTCAAGCCTCACTCCAACTTCTTGCCACTGCAATTCTCTGCCTCAAGACCCATTCAACACAGAGCTTTAGTCCATTGCAACACAAACAAAGCTGCATTGCCATCACTCAACTCTGCCAGTCCATCTGGTTCAATTCCCTGGCAAACATCTTTGCACTAACAGCATCACCATCTCCACTTCCTACAGCTCCAAACATCCAACACTCCCACATCACAGCAGGCTCACCATTCACCCTGAGCTCAAACTCACCCTTCAGTTCATAACAGGAGCAAAAACACCTAAACCCAAATTTGATTTTGAAAACCAAGCAAACCCAAATCTCACTTCCCAGTTTCAACAGTGCACACATTCAACTTAGGGCAATCATCTGTGTCTGTTTCTCAAATTCACAGCAACATTCAAATCCCCATCTTTTGGCCAATCAAAACCACAATTCATCTTCTTCTCTGAGTTAGAAACCCTTGATTTGATTTCAATTCCTGGAACCACAACTCAACCCTATCATCTTCATCACGAATTAATCAACAACAGTAACTCGTTGTTACTGAATTTCTCCATCTTCTTCCCACTTAGCAGTGAGCATCAACAACCATCTTGAATCATTCCAGTTCCAACAATTCCACCACCAGAGTCAATCTTCTCTCAGCATCTCACACATCTCAAACCACCAACATCCTATCTCCCCTGTTATCAAACCCTAACCCATCTTCCATCTTCTTCCCAGCAACAAATCAACTCTCGATCTCTCTCAGTTTCAGGTTGAAGAGGAAAATGGAAATGATGAGAAATTAATTTCTCACTGAATTCTAGATCTTGTGTAGGAAAGAAATTGGTTAACTCCACTCAAGCAAAATAGATAAGGGGTTACCCAGACATGACTCTAGGCACCCATCTGTTCCCGCTAAGGGCTAACTAGCTCAACAATGGCCTGTCGGTTTCATGTATCCGACAAGCTCATCCATAAGTTACACTTTCGTAACTTTCTCGGACGCTTGGTCGGTGACTTCAAGCTTTCGCCGTTAGCTCCATATTTCCGTTCTCGCTCGCCGCGTTTCAGCCTGCTCCACATATAGCTCGCCTGTGAGATGACAATTTCGCCCTTTGGCCCAATTTGGACAATTTCTTCTTCTTTTCCTCCGTGCGACTCCATTGCACCTATAAAACTCAAAAACACACGTAAAGTACATAATTCGCACGAAAAATAGCAAAAGAAAGCATAAACTCTAGATAGTAAATACGGTGTATTCTACACCTGTCGATTCCCCCACACTTAGACTTTGCTTGTCCTCGAGCAAATCAAACAAAGCAATAAAATACAACAACTCAGGTGTCGTCGAGGCAACGGTCACTTTTAGCATAAATAACAAGCCTTTAAACCCCTAGGTGTCCCTAGTGGACGAGTTATAGTCTCGTGAAGGTTTACTAGAGATATACCTACAAAACCTATATTTCAAACTCCGTCTATTCGTGACAAATCAATAAATGAATCCGAATTGACTACAGGAGGAGGTACCTTGCAAATTCAATTCAATTATTAGTAAATAAACTCTAATTAGATAGTTGAACAAGCCACAATACTCGGAAACTAACAAACCACAATCACAATGAAAAGATAAAGAAGATGGATAAAGATGTAGATGTTGGCGAATATTCACAAGTGTTCGATGTTTCCCAAATAAATAGAAGGTCTTTTGCTAAGATGAACCTATGAAACCTATTGGATTGAGCTCGGATTGATTCTAGCGTCCAACACACTTGGCATATACAAAGGGAACCAGTGGTCAACAAACTTATTTCTACATCAACTCATGGCATATACAAAGGGAACCGGAGTGACTTTATTCACCAAATATAAAACTTTCTTTCTTTTCTCTTTTTTTTTTTTTTTTTTTTTTTAGACGCATGATTAGATCAAGCTGGATCCAAGCGCATGCTTCTTGTCGGCCAAGTACGTGATAGTTGCCTTGGATCCTGCATTCCACGCTTGTTTAGGCGACGGAGACGGGGACTACGTTTCAGCAACTTATTCCCAAGTGTCATTCTTTATTCCGTTTGGTCTAATTGGTCGGTCTCTCTTTTTTTTTTTTTCTTTTTCTTTTTTCTTTTTTCTAGCAACGCAATCACTCTAATCATCCTAGCAGCAATAACAACTCGATTTTTAGTGACCCACCAAAGCACTTAGAGAACAATAGAAAAATATGGAAAAATAAAAATAGCATGTGATATGGTGATATTCCGAGATATGGTAACAACTATCATATAATTTATGATTTCATGAGCTATGTTAGGTCCCTTTTAGTTAATCGGTTCCTCAACTCCTGCAATCAACATGGTTCCATCCACTAATGGTGTCATCCTAAAGGCACAAGTTCTAGATTTCGGAGTTCAAAGCAACATTTTTTTTTTTTTTTTTTTTTTTTTTTTTTTTTTTTCATGGCATAAAACTACTAAACGCATAAAACAAACTATACAAACATATAAATGCTCCCCACACTTAAACTTTACATTGTCCTCAATGTAAAATTGAATCATCCAAAGAAGGTTCAAGGTGGGAAATTCATGAAATGATATGCAAAAACAAGAAAATAAAGATAAAATGCTTAAAAATAAAAGATAAAGGGAAAGATACAAACCGGTGGGTTGCCTCCCACTTAGCGCTTGGTTTAAAGTCGTCGACCCAGACCATCTCCTTGCTTGCAAAGCCTTAGCTAGGGTCCCGTGCGTTATGGACACCCGAATGAACATCACTTGGATACCGCATGACTTCAAACATGTTGAAGCGAATTATCTCCTCATCAAACTTCATAGTGAGTATTCCGCGTCCACATCAATGACGGTTTTAGCCGTCTTCATGAAAGGTCTCCCAAGCCGCGGGGTATGGACACATCCGAACCATCATCCATTTCTAGAACACAAAAATCAGCTGGAAAAACTAGTTGGTTCACCCGCACAAGGACATCCTCAATAATACCCCTAGGGTAGACATTAGAACGATCCGCAAGTTCAAGCACAATATTAGTTGGTTTCAAGGACCCAACTTTAAAGACTTATAATAGATCTTTGGCATGATATTCACGGATGCTCCTAAGTCAAGCATAGCCTTACCAATCTTTGTGTTACCAATCTCTACGGGTATAGTGAAACTACAGGATCCTTGCATTTGGGTGGGAGTTTCTTTTGCAAGACCGCCGAGCGTTTTCCCCACACTCATAACCTCATTACGGTTAGCTTTTTCTTCTTGGTACACAAGTCCTTCAAAACCTTCGCATATTTGGGAACTTGCTTGATAACATCAATGAGTGGAATATTTACATGAAGCTTCTTGAAGATATCTAAAATCTCTTTTTCTAATTCCTCCTTCTTAGAACTTGCAAATCTGCGAGGAAAAGGCATAGGAGGAACATAAGTAGAAATAGGAGTTTTAGAGTTGGAATTAGGTACCTCGAAGTTTGGGAAAATCAGCATTCTTTTCCTCCAAAACGGAGTTCCTTTGGGTCTCCATATCACCCACATTAACAATTTCGGGTTGCACAAGTTGTGTACCGCTTCTCAATGTAATAGCACTAACATTCTCTCTTGGGTTGATAGGTTGAGACGGAAGTCTCCCACTATTTTGTGCCTTCAAATTGTTGATATCAATCGCCATGGAAGCCACTTGAGTCTGCAAATCCTTGATAGCACTCTTAGTTTCTTGTTGGCTTTCTTTGAACATGGTGAAATACCTTGCATCATTGCTTTAAGCTTTTCATCGATGTCGGAACCTTGGTTTTGCATTGGTTGTTGTTATTCTTTGAAATGGTTGTTGTTGTGGTTGAAACCCGCTTGGACGGTTGAAAGTAGGTTGTGAAACCGCACCTTGATTGTTGGCATAGCTAAAGTTGGGATGATCTCTCCATCCTGGATTGTACGTGTTTGAGTAGGGATCATACCGTCTTTGCTGATTTGGAAAAGACCGCATTAGCTTGCTCCAACCCTTCACCATGTGAAGGTAAAATAACCATGACCATCCTTTGCATCATGTGCTCCATGTTATCCATCCTTTGCTCACGGTGTGATGCTAATGAATCATTAACTTCATGCACTTGCCTAACCATTGGTTCACCTCTTGTGTAGAATTGTTGCGAGTTTGCAGCCATGCTTTCAATCAAATCGTTAGCTTGGGCCACCGTCTTGTTCACGAGAGCACCACCACCCCGAGCGTCTAGAAGATATCTATCACTTGATTGAAGACCTTCGTAGAAGTATTGGATTATCATAGCATCACTAACTTGATGGTGTGGACAGCTTGCAACCAATCTCTTGTACCTCTCCCAACATTCATATAATGATTCTCCAACATGTTGCTTTATTCCACAAATCTCTTTGCGAATTTGAGTGGCCTTAGACGCAGGAAAATACCTCTCTAGAAAGATTTTCTTCAAACCGTTCCATGTAGTGACACTCCCAGGTGGCAAACAATACAACCAATCCTTAGCGCTGTCCACCATAGAAAATGGAAAAACTTTCATCATTGCACCATTGACTTGAGTCTCATTGAAGCATAGCCTTGACAATGGTATAGAACTCCATGAGATGCTTGTTTGGGTCCTCATTCGCCATACCATGAAACTTTGGCAACTCTCTAAGCAACCCCGCTTGATCTCGAAAGTGGAGTTTGTTTGGATACACCATTGTTGTGCATCAAGCCTATGAGAAGCCAATCCTTGAGTGTACGGTTCGCATTGTCACCCATTGCTTCTTCCTCTTCAATTAGTGGTTCTCCTACGAATGGAACCCTCTTCTTCCTCTTCTTGATGAAGAGCTTCGTGTTCTACTTCCAAGACTTGTTCTTAGTTGTGTCTTGCCTTGGTTGGAGTATTGTGCCTCTTGAGTAGCTATCCCGCACCTTTGATAATTCCAATCTTTGGAAGCCGGGGATTAGTACACGAAAAACAATTCTCGCAAACAAGTGAGAAACAAGACAATAAACGAAAAGCAAGTATAAAATCAAAAATTGTAAAAAGAAACTAAAAACTTAATAACAAGCCGTATGCCTCCCCGGCAACGGCGCCAAAATTTTGATCGGTTGTCACCCGGTCAAAAATAATTTCACTTTCTTGCTTCACTAAAATAAAGTAGTATGCAATAAGAAAGAGTTCGTATCCACAGAGAGGCTTATGTTGTTATGCAAATTTTCAGTTTCTTAGTAACCAAGGGGGATGTTGATGTTTCAAAGCAATAAAAATAATTGAAAGCAAAGTAATAATAAAATTTATCAATAAGGAGAAAGTATTGGTCACGGGATAGTTTCATTCACAAACTCGAATTATCAACAATGACTAGAATTGAAATTTTAATCTCTCATTTACTAAAAGTCCTAGGATACCTTGATCGCAAGAGTATCCCGCTAATTCCTGATTTCATCACAACCACATTAAAAGATGCATATGTGAATTCTTTCTAGAAAGCAACCTAAAGTGTAAAAGCACAATTAAGTTTAACTCCCTAAAAGCAATAAGTTTTTTACGGAATAAGACTAATCAAGGCAACCAAAATGTGTAAAAGCACTAATTCGATTTAACCCAAGTTACGATTCATATGTGACTAGTAGGATATATCACTACAAGCACTACCCACATTTATGCTACTCAAAATCAGGATAGACAACGTTTTCGTATTGAAAGCCTAATATAGCTCTAGATATGAAAGTAGATCGAATTGATTAGGACTCAACCAAACAAACTATCAAATCATAAACATTATAAACCATGAATCATAATCAATAAATTACTGAGACAAAACTAATACATTGAATCAAATCTTATTTGTGAAATCCACTTATTATCCCATAACCAATAATAGGTATTTAGTTACTCATAGTATTTTGATTCAACATAATTATTATCAAAAAATAAGATGAAGAACATGTAAAATAAAATGGAAGCAAACCCTAGTAGAATCGCTCTCCTCCAAAACTCCAGTAGAAAAATACGTGATCATAAAAGAATAGAAACTCCTTCTTCTTATAGCCTTCACACTTTCCAAAATTAGGTCTTCAAAGTCCATCACCGAAAAGTCCACCAAGCCCATGAACCATGTGTGAGAAACCCGTGTAGAAAATACGCCCCAAAATCGGTCATGGGAAGTCTGGGATTGTGGCGGAAATCGGGCCGGAAAGTTGCCGGAAATCGGCTCCGGTGATGGCAAAGTCCGCCCGGTCACCGGGTCAATGGGTTGGATCGGCCGGGTCAAATCGGGTTGGATCGGTCGGTCAATGCTGAGTCGGGTCGGAGCAGTTTGAGTTGGATCGGGTCAACTCAAGTCAGGGTTGCCAGGACTAGTCACCTTGGCCTAAGCTAGTTCTGAATTTGGACTGGGCTAACTGCACTTGGAGGACTTGTAGCACACTCCACGTGCTTCTTTTGCAACCATTAGGCCTGGACTACACCAGCCATGATGGCTATGCTGCTACTCCTCCAGCCTGCCAATGCCTGAGCCACCTTCTCATCTCAGCATCCCCAGCTGCAGCTCAGCTCATTGTAAACCAGCAGCATCCTCTCCATTCCAGTTCCTTGCACGATCAGTCAAGCCCATGGCTACCACACTGATCTACAGCTGCCTCAATTCCATCCACCAGCCTGAACCCATTTCTTACTCTGTCACATAACAGCTCCATAGTAGCATCAGCATTGTCTTCCAGCACCTCAACTCCTCTCTGCCTAGCCATTTCAGTCCTCCCTGTCCAGCCATAAAATAGCGACACCAGCTTCAATCCAACAGAGCAACAAATTTGCTCCTCTGCCATCAGTTCTAATTCCCCCGCCAATCACATCGGTCTTGCTTTGAACCATTCTGCCTTTGCATTCAATCCCACCAAGACAGATAACCCACGCCTGCAATGCCGGTGACATCTCAATTGCCACCTCCCTGTCTTCATTGCTTGCAAAGATCATTTAATGACTTTATAGCACCAACACTCTCATTAATGTAGTCCAGCAACTCCATTTCAACCTGCCATCACTTGTAACCCATTCCATTATAACCTCCAGCCTTCAAGCCAATGTTTTAACTCCACTAATTTGCAGCTCATTGCGAGCAGAGACCAAGTTCGCATCATCTCATTACGGCTTAACTCGTGCCAAACCGGCCCTGACCTTCTTGCCCTGCATTGTTATCTCATAACTCAGGCCAACCTAGCACTATCATCTTTCTCTGCCTGCCATTCCACTTCTAACTTATCAGTTCCAACAGCAGCATTTCACCACCATTTATATTTCATGTCTGAACATATCAAGTCCTACTTGCCACTGACCTCATGCCTTGCCATAGCCTTCCAATCTGCACTGACTATTGCATTGCCGGCTGCAAAAGTACCAGTTCCTGCGGCATCTCAAGCCTCACTCCAACTTCTTGCCACTGCAATTCTCTGCCTCAAGACCCATTCAACACAGAGCTTTAGTCCATTGCAACACAAACAAAGCTGCATTGCCATCACTCAACTCTGCCAGTCCATCTGGTTCAATTCCCTGGCAAACATCTTTGCACTAGACATCACCATCTCCACTTCCTACAGCTCCAAACATCCAACACTCCACATCACAGCAGGCTCACCATTCACCCTGAGCTCAAACTCACCCTTCAGTTCATAACAGGAGCAAAAACACCTAAACCCAAATTTGATTTTGAAAACCAAGCAAACCCAAATCTCACTTCCCAGTTTCAACAGTGCACACATTCAACTTAGGGCAATCATCTGTGTCTGTTTCTCAAATTCACAGCAACATTCAAATCCCCATCTTCATAGCAGCCAATCAAAACCCTGAATTCATCTTCTTCTCTGAGTTAGAAACCCTTGATTTGATTTCAATTCCTGGAACCACAACTCAACCCTATCATCTTCATCACGAATTAATCAACAACAGTAACTCGTTGTTACTGAATTTCTCCATCTTCTTCCCAGCAACAGGCGAGCATCAACAACCATCTTGAATCTGTTCCAGTTCCAACAATTCCACCACCAGAGTCAATCTTCTCTCAGCATCTCACACATCTCAAACCACCAACATCCTATCTCCCCTGTTATCAAACCCTAACCCATCTTCCATCTTCTTCCCAGCAACAAATCAACTCTCGATCTCTCTCAGTTTCAGGTTGAAGAGGAAAATGGAAATGATGAGAAATTAATTTCTCACTGAATTCTAGATCTTGTGTAGGAAAGAAATTGGTTAACTCCACTCAAGCAAAATAGATAAGGGGTTACCCAGACATGACTCTAGGCACCCATCATTCCCGCTAAGGGCTAACTAGCTTCAACAATGGCCTGTCGGTTTCATGTATCCGACAAGCTCATCCATAAGGTAACTTTCTCAGAGGCAGTCGGACTGACTTCAAGCTTTCGCCGTTAGCTCCATATTTCCGTTCTCGCTCGCCGCGTTTGACCGCTCCACATATAGCTCGCTTTGTGAGATGACAATTTCGCCCTTTGGCCCAATTTGGACAATTTCTTCTTCTTTTCCTCCGTGCGACTCCATTGCACCTATAAAACTCAAAAACACACGTAAAGTACATAATTCGCACGAAAAATAGCAAAGAAAGCATAAACTCTAGATAGTAAATACGGTGTGTTCTACACCTATCAATTTCCAGTCTACAATTAGCTAATTCTCATATTAGGATAAAAGTGTAGTTGAGAAACGGACATCACGACAGTTATCATTGCGTTCTACCCTTTGAATGTGAAGATCTGAAGCTTTTGGGGAATTTCTTCAACAAAATATAACTGAAGACTGAACCACCTATTTCTCAAGTTATATTCATCTTTGTATTTATGAGACGTTGTTGCATAGCTAATTAGACTATTGTAAGCATATCAAGAATTTCGAGTCAAGTTTATCTTCGTAATTAGTTCTCGTAATATATATGACTAAGCTTAATGAATATTTGTTCATACTTTATGAATTTCGGTTAACAATAATTTATTGTTCGTTATCTAAATTGTGATTCAAGATTATTATTTGTAAATAGCACGGAATAGTGATATGTGTCATTGATGCTATTTGGGAATGTTTGAATTGATCTAGAGAGAAATATAGAACTACGAAAATCTAGATACAAGAAAGTATGCATACTAGCTTCACAAACTAGTAAAACTTTTATAGGTCCGAGTCGTAGTACATGTACCCGGTAAACTTACTAGGCATAGGCAGTAGTTCGCCAACGACTTAGTGGTATGCATACCTGGTATCCGTACCACAAAAAATCTATGAACTCGTGAACTTTGGAATGGTACGCATACCTAGTATGCATACCAGAAAAAAGCTGTTGGTTACGAAATAGGTGTGGTATCCATACCCGCACGCAAAACCGAAAAAGTTTTGAATGTTGCGAAACTTATATATGTCTTAAGGATGCACATACCCAGTACATGTACCATGAAAATATAGTCACGAACAATTTGAAGTACACGTATATGTCAAATATTTTTCGGATGCGCATAAAATTATTTCGTGAGATAATTAGCATTTGAATAAATCTCTAAGAACATTATATAGACATAATTGATCACATTATAACCTATGGTTATGATTCAAACTTAAAAGTCTTAAGTGTTAATGAAAATGATTAAGCTTATAGTTCAATCATCTAGTTTTGGCTAACCGTTCATGAACAATGTCTTTGTACGCGGTTCGATTAGGTTCATCCTAACTTTGAGTGTATATCTTGATATGTCAATCAAATTTCAAAGGTTCATCTAACGGTGGATATTGGTGTAGTTACCTAAAATCTGAGAAAGGTTAGAAGTGGGATTCTAGGGTTTCAGAAAGTGAGTTACGGGAGGTTGAGCACGAACAATCTTCGCCTAAACCATGCATGGTGGTTGTTCAAAGGTTTGAGTCACAAGGAAGAAGAATTAGTTTTTGGTCTTAGGGAGGAAGCAGATGAAGAGAGATCAGAGAACAAGTTATTGCTCTGAGAGGTTATGAGAAAGATGATCGTAGCTTGGAAAATAGATGACTTATTTATAGCTGAATTCTCTAATCTCAAGTCGGCGAAGAAAAGGATTGTTTTCCGTGCCGTGAAGAATAATTCTCCCGTCTCTTCGGGAATAGGGATAAACTAGGTCGAGTTTATCTCATTATTCCACCGCCTTTAATCTCTTTTGCGGTGAGAAATAAGCCGGTATTTCTCACACGTGCCGTAGACCCCGGACCAAAACCCTAATTGTTATCCCCCAATTTGTGTGAAGTTGAGTAAGCCTTTGTGATGATGTGTTGAGAGAGAAATATTTTCTTTAGCCGAGTTGGCCAAGATAGAGAGATATTCTCTGATTTGTGAGAATGACTAGGATGAGTCACGTGAAAAGGCATGGAATTCCTTAGGAATCGTGTGCAGAGTGTGAGAGGAGCTGAGGCTGATCTCTCTCTCTCCATGGTCGGTCACATGTGTCATGTGAAAATCGTATTATTGTTTGTGGGTCCCTTTGTTGAGCATGCGGTGCTCAAGAGAGCTTATCCAAGTTTTTGGATAACCATGTATAGTTCAGGCACAATTTACTAGCCGTGAGTGTATTTGAGAGGCTGAGAAATAAGCTTGAGCACTAGGTAAGGCGTGTGCCTATCATGTGAATCTATCCAAGATCTTGAGGAGAGATTTGAATCTCTCCAAGATTTTGTGAAGAGATTTGAATCTCTCCGATATTTTGGAGACGGCTCAAAAATCTCTCCGTGATTTTTGCAGAGAGATTTGAATCTCTCCGAGATTTATGCGGACGGCACAAAAATCTCTCCGTGATTTTTTGAGAGATTTGAATCTCTCCGAGATTTTTGTGGATGCTGGCTCAAAAATCTCTCCGTGATTTTTGAGAGAGATTTGAATCTCTCAGAGATATTTGCGGACGGCTTTAAAATCTCTCGTGATTTTTGCAGAGATTTTAATCTCTCCGAGATTTTGTAACGGCTCAAAAATCTCTCCGTGATTTTTGTAGAGAGATTTGAATCTCTCCTGGATTTATGCAGAGAGATTTTGCGGGCGGATCAAAATCTCTCCGAAGATTTTCTTAAACGGATCCGTATCTCTCTGCGGTCAGCTGGGACTCGGCCTGGAGAGAGAGAAAAGGCTTTGTACGCCCGATTAATGTCTCCGCGAGACTTTGGCTCACTTGTCTTTGACCAGCGTATCTTGCAGAGATGTGCTAGGAATAAACTGTGTGTCCATATGATGAGCCAACAAGACTAGTGTATCTAGAACGGATGTTCTAGGAGTCTATCGAAAAGGCTCAGAGGTAGAATAACCAGCGTATCTCGCGGGGATGTCCTAGGAGTTATCCGGAAACCTCATTAAGTCGAGTCAGAGCCTATAGCAAACATGACCAGTGTATCTCGCGATGATGTACTAGGAATCAGTCTTTGATCTCAAATAGGGTGAGTCGTGCTTACAGGAGATATGCAAATCTCCGCTCTGGGTCATAAGTCCGTCGGGGACGTTTTACGCATCTCTGAGCCTACATGACCAGCAGCATCTCGTTGAGGACGTATACTAGGAATCATGGCATCATAATCAGCTACGTCTCGCGAAAACATGCTGGAATTGTGGTTATTCTGGTTCATAAGTCCATCGGGGACGTTTTACGCTCTACAGAACCTACGTGACCAGCAGTATCTCGTTGAGGATGTGCCCTAGGAATCACGACATCACGACCAGTAGTGTCTCGCGGGGACGTATACTAGAAATCGTGGCTAAGGATGCCTTGAGGACAAGGGCTTAATCTCTCCCATGAGAGTTGAATTCTATCTATAGGGTTGAAATGACACGTTTGCCCTTTATCCAAATTTCACCATCTACATTAAGTCCTCTACTCAGAGTAGAACCTTTATTTTTCTATGATGAGTATATATATTGTAAGGACCCTCAAGCTCGTCAACGCTATTAGACCAGTCAAGAGATGTATTAGCCGCTAATGACGTAATTAATCAAATATGAATGAAAATTAATAGAAATTAATAAAATAATAATTTGTAAATGAAACTGATACCATTGGTTAGATCTCAAAAAGTTTTGCGAAACGGACTACAAGAACGCGTCAATCGGACGTCGGACGAAGAAGATATCGCACTCGCAAATTTAAATGTTAATGTTTGACTAAAGTCAACCGGAGTTGACTCGGCATTTGACTGGCGATCCTTGACTTCATCTTAGCCGTTGACTTGGCCTGTTTTATGTTGACCGAACCTCTGTTTTGAGTGGACCTATCAGTAGTGAATGTTTATCCCTTAGTAAGAAGTTAGACATGAATTAGTAGATGCATATTATATTTGAATTTTGGAAACTATATCAGGAAGCTTATCTTCCCTCCCCTTTTGTTTTGTTTCAAGTAGGTGGTGTGATTCATAGAGCCTGTTGAGATGAGTCATTAAGAGGTGGAGGTGTTATTGTGTAGGAATTAGTAGGAGGATATATATGGAACTAGGAAGAAGAATTAAGGGGTAGAGATACTTTGATAAGAACCTTGAGAAGAAAACTTGTAGTAATAGTAGATGATGATGTTAGGGAGATGAGTGGTTATGTTGATAGAGAAAAGAGCTTCATTAGTAACATAGAAAGGAAAGTTCTACAAAGAAAGGGAGTAGAAGATGTAATAGATATGTGGTTTAATGTGTTGATGATAAAGAATTAGTTAATAGATGGTGTTCTTGATAGTAAAAGATGGTGAATCAATTGATAAGGTGATGGAGATTATGGAAGGTTGTCCAAATAGCTAAGGTAACATATTGAATCGTTTGTAATACGTTTTTATTGGTTGGGTGTTTGTTAGATAAAAGAATAGAGTAGAAACAATTAAGTTCTTATCCATGAAAATCATGAATTTATGTGAGTTGGTGTTTCTTGCCTTAGGTTTGAGCATGAATTGGTTGTATTTAAATTGTGATTTAGTCTTGTGACATGAATGGAACTTATAGATGAGTATCTCATATTCACATAGAACTTGGGTTTGCTTAATCTGGGTTTATAAGGAATTAATTATGATTTTTCAAATTTTATTCGTTGTGACTTGAAATATGGAAATTCTTGTAACTGCGGTGAGTAGGCATATTCATGGATGATTATAGGTATGTTAGAGACCGATTTAGTTTTTGATGCCTGAGAGGAAGTTGTATAAGAGGATCCCATGTTTCTAAAGAGCTACGAAGTGTTCATTTTGGATGAGAATCAAGAGACTTAGAGACCTCGAAACCTTGACCCTTGTGCTGTGTACAAGTAGAATGATACTTAAAAATGTACGCAAGGTGTTTGATTAATTGACTGAGTTGACTCGGTGAGTCAATGATTGAGTCATACCAATTCGGATCTTGGAGCGAGTAAATGGGTCGTGTCGTAAGTTGACCCGATGGATCGATCAAATGGGTAGCGGGCCGGACTAATGGGCGTCTTGGGATCGAGGCACATGGACTTGGGCTTAGGGCCAGAAACCTTAATTTGAGTTTTTGGACCACTTATGGTCCGAATTAGCTTTCGGTTCCTTCTTCAATGTTGTAGCGTTTTTCGAGGGCTTTCCAATGATACCCAATTTGACCCTATTTTGTTAAGTGGTTATTGTTTTATACCAAAATTATGTATTACCAGGTTATAGAACTATTAATAGAATTAAAGCCATAAGTTATTTCACTTAGCCTATAACTAGGGACTTGTATAAGATTATGATATGATCCTTGTATGATCCATTTGGCTAATCTCTTAGAGTGCTTGTGTGATTACGGTTACTTTTAATTAACAAACGATCGATTCAAAGGATGAACCAATGGAATGAGGATCTCAAGGTATGTGAGGCTTGTCATCAAAAAGAGGTGGGAATCGAGAACGAACTCTCTTGTATTCATTATTGTTTTACAAATCTATATCTTATGAAATGCATGCATATCTTTGTTAGTATATGATACGTGTATGCATGTATATATGTGTGTAATACAAACTAGTTTTCTTTTACATTTTGGGATGGGTTTGGATCTTTAGAAACAACTAATATCTCGTGTTTTGGGAGTATTTTACTTATTTTCAAAAAGTGATTCTTTCCATTGACTGGAAAGTGGTTCAATCTTTACTTATTGTTAGCATGAAAGGGAGAAGGTTTCCTTGTGATTGGTGTGTGATGTGGTTGCCCAAAAGGTATATCTATTGTTAGAGCATAGCTCGGTTGAACCCACCAAGCGTTGGTATGTCAAGTTTGGTTGTCATATTTTTTAGTGAACCAAAACTCATTTAAACAGTCGCTTGATTATGTACTAGAGTCAACTTCATATAGGTTAGCTTGAAAGTATTAGGATATGAGACATTACAAGTATTACGTGAAGACTTGAAGAAGTGAAGAAGTAAGAAGCTACAACGACGACATCATCCTTCCACTTGAGGTTAGTACCATTTTACTTGAACTGTTTCATTCCCTAACGTATCTTTCAAGTGGGTGCATATTGAAAACATAACTGCGAAGCTATGAATGATTATACTCTAGTTAGACGTAGTATTAAGGAATACAATCTGAAGTATAACGCTTATCTTTTGAACTTCGTATATAAGACATCCACATAATCGTTTGAATGTTATTGTGATTATGTATGGGTATGAGGTGAAGATTTCATCCTAGGAAACAATGTTTTACATTCGTTTAAAGGAAGTAAATTCATGAACTTGTTTTGTGAATCGAAAGCTTAATCGCTAGGATTATTGGTTTGTTACTCATTGCATATCTTTTAAACTACCAATATGTGTGATTAGTATAACCGCTCATGACTTGTTTATGTTCTTGGTAAAACTATTCACAAGGCATTACTTTTGTATTGGTATGATTTTTATTAGTGAAACCGATCTTAAGTAATCACCTGAGATGGTATGATCGATTTGTTGTAATTGGTATGACCATCTCTATGTAAAGGGAACGGATCCTAGTAAGAGATGCAACCGATCACAAAAGGGGAATCGATCCTTGTAAGAGGTGCATCAAGTTTCTAGTAATTGGGAACCGATCCTATGAACATGTGCAACACGTTTTTAGATATTAGGAACCGATCCTATGGCCATGTGCAACAATACAAATTAGATAACATATATATGTGGGAACCGATCCTAGTACCTAGTTAACCGAATTTTGGAAAGCTAGTGTGACTAATTCCAGTACCGACATGGAGGTAGAACCGAAACTTGTTTTGGTAGAACCGTGAAACCCATGTTTGGTGATTTGATAGGATAATCAATCATATAGTTCTTGAAAGTCGAGATGAACTAATTCTAAACTTGTTTGGAAGTGTGGCAAATCGATTCCAAGATAGTAAATATGAAAGGTAATTTACTTAGTTAAGATGTCGACATACTTTTAACATGTGCAGTAACACTTATCTTTTATTGTTCAAAGATATTCCTTAATAGCTAAAGGAGAATCCCGGATCGAAAATAATTTGAGAATCTTTTAATTAAGGTTTTTAATTTTATTTTTGAAAAATAAAAATTAGTAATGTGCATTTACTAGTTGGAGATTTTTGGTCATTATTTGGATAAAGCATTTCCAGGAATTATGGAAACCGAATTTGGAAATATATTGCATATCTTGAGAATATTTTCGGTTTTGGAAATTCCTTGTTGTCCAAACTTCCTTGGTCTATAAATATCAAAGTTTGCATTTCGAGCAAACTAATCCTCAGAGCCGACAAAACTACCTAGTTGTGTTGTTACTAGTGGATCCGCCTATTCGGAGAGGAAAGTAACCTAATTAGGCGAAATCTCTTACGACCGCTCGGTTTAAAGACTTCATTGGGATTGAGAAGCTCTATTTGTATCGTTGGTGGGAAACTAGATAATTGCGGTTTATTATTAGTTTTCGATTGATTTGATTGACTAACGGTTGTTGAACTTTGATTGAACCTAGTTTGCTTATACTTGAGAATTGTCTCTTCTGATATAAGATTCACTCAAACTAGATCGAAGTTTCGACGGGGATCTTTAGACTGTTTGTCGAGCTAAAGACTCTTGTGATAATCCATTGTTAACAGATTCCGTTTTGTGTGTGATTGATCACAAGAGATTCAAGTTGATTGTGTGCAGGTGTTTATTGAAGATCTAAGAAGATTTGAAGACGAAGGCGATTTCTGATTTGGGTTCATTATCTTTGGTGTGCACAATACTTGTTTCGGTTAAAGAGGATCCAACTATAATCGGTTTATCCTTGTGGTAGATTGGATTTATTAGTTGATTAGATCGGCATCAATACAATTCTTTGTGATTAAAAGTATTGATTGCAAAATCTTGACAATTACTTTGGTAGTTGTTGTTAGATAGATCTAAGGACATGATAAAGGAGTTTATTGGGATAAACGGAAGAGCCTTTTGTCGAACTCATATCACTTGGTTGAAAAGAGTTGTTACCAAACAGATTTGTTGTTCCTTCATTGTTTGGAATACGAACCAAAGGAATTGTTCCAAGTACGTGACTTATTACAAGTTGGAGGCGTGGGAATACGAGACGGAACTAGGTGAACTATAGGTTTAGTTTCTTGGTCTCAACTATACGAAGTTGGTTTGATTTTGTGTAGCGCTTAATCACGAGAGTATTCAATTCTGGACAAGGTCCCGGGGTTTTTCTGCATTTGTGGTTTCCTCGTTAACAAATCTTGTTGTGTCTTTTATTTTTATATTTTCGCAATTATAATTGTTTATATTATAATTAGAAGTAAAATACACAAACGTTAATTCCTATTTACTTGATAGTAATCCTATTGTGTTTGGTTAAGTCTGAACCTTTTATCCAGTAAACATACTTTGTTGTTGTATTGTCTCGATCTTGTATCCATAGTCAATCACACAAGTTATCTTGTTGTCGTATTGTCTCGATCTCGTATTCATAGACGATCACACGAAGTGTGAACCGATTAGTTGTATTGTCTCGACTCAGTCCATAGACAATCACTTTCAGAGAAAGAAGAAAAATCAAGGCACTTACCCAATCAAGGCAAATTTTGGTATTAGAATTATTTCCTCACCATGTGTGCCAAATTTTGAGTGAGGAAGAAGAAAAATCAAGGCACTTATGTGTAGATTATGGGAATAAAGTCTAATATTTGAAAATATTTGAGATATTCGTATTTATAGGAATATTATATTTTCGGAATTATGAAAATTATAAAAAGATCATTCTTCTTCTTTGGTCATTCCTTGTCCGAACCATATGTCTGAATCCAACATCTTCTCTTGGTAAGATGCTAGATCAGAAAGATCAACTTAAGAATAAGTCTGCATCTTCTCTTGATATTAAGAGTAAAATCAAAAAGAGAGATTGGCTTAGCAAGAAGGAAAGAGAGAATATGCTGAAGAAAGATCAGTGTATTGAAGCATTGACACACTTTTGTGTTCAATCAAAGACAAGAATTACATGCTCTTGCGAGAATCTTTCACAAAAATTTCTCACTGCAAGAAATTCGAGCAAGCAACAAGGTTATCTACTTGAAGAAATTCACAAGTCTGAAGACGAAAGTAATAATCCGCCTTCATTTAGCCTGATATGAAGGACTGAGTTGCAAAGAGAATATACATCAGTTTTTCATTTCCTTCAATAATTGTATTAGGTCTATTATTGAATAAAACTATCTTATTATGAATAAAATTATTCGTTTATAATTTTTGTTGTGATAGTTTTTTATTTACATATCCTATGCTTGAATGCTTTATCTTATTGCTATGTATGTTTATGGGATGTTTGATTTCGGTTTTCATGACCTTAATATTCGATCTCATATGATGTGAACCCTTATGGTTTGGGTGACTTTTTGGTTTAGCAGGATAAGTTCTAGCTTATGTTGGTAGGCTTTATCAAAGGATCATGAGGGGTTCTGATTGAAACAATATGTGAAAAAGTCACAATATGTTGAATCATTTGGTTTAGCATAAAAGCATATGTGTTTCGGGGTTTCAACTTTTGCATGCAATAGTTAAAACCGGGTTTTCAACCTTTCTGGTAAAGGTTGGTTGTTGTTATTCTTTTGTTTTGCATAAGGATTACAACATAATGATATTTCGGTATCAATTCTCCCTGGAAAGAAGATGCAAACATTATTGGAGAAGAGGATGCGAAATTTGAGGTAACGACTTTGTTAGTTAATCGTTTTCCTGTTTGAGAAAAGCCTGATTTTATTGCATATATTTATTGATTTTGCTTAACAAAATTTCGGTACAATTGATGTTTTATTCTATTATTTGTGTATGGATGTGTGTGTGATTCAATTGTTTCCGGTTAAGAAAAACTATTGTTATCTTGTTTTATTGTTTGGTATCAATTGTTTATGCTTACAAAATTTCGGTGCAATTGCGGTGCTTTAATGTCTATGTTGTTTCAATTGCTTCCGGTTGAGGTAAATAATTATGCAAGTTGATTTATTTGGTTTGTATGAATTGTTTATGGCTTAATGATCGCTGTCGTATGTGTCAAAAATAATTTCACTTTCCTAAAGTATATGATAAGAAAGAGTTCGTTTCCACAGAGAGGCAATTGTAGTTATTATGTAATCAATTTCCTAAAGTAACCACTTGGGGGGATTTCTGATTTTTGTAATCAAAAACAAAGTAAATTATAGAAAGTAATCAATGATAGAAAGATATTGGTCAAGGAATTCATCTTCAATCCTAGACATGTGCTTGAATATATGATTAGAATTACAATTTAATCTCTTTTATTATCAAAAGCCTAGATAATAAAAGAGAGCAAGATAATCTATTAATTTCCTAAGTTCATCAACACACACATTAGAGCTGCGTATGTGAATTCTACCTAAAGAATAACCTAACGCCTTGCGCTAATTAAGTTCAATTCCTAGGAGCATTAAGTTTCAGAAATAAGCTAATCAATGCAATTGTCATACATTGAGCATAACAATTCGGACAATGGTCAAACTCTACATATGATTACGAGAGTGTATCACTACAAACCGTAATCATATCATGCTACTTGTATTCAGGGTTATCGCTCGATGAAAAACCCTAAAATAGCTATGGACAAGGATGCAAGTTCAATTAATTGGCCACTTAACTAACCAAACATCTTAGTCCTATCACAATACATCAATCATGTGATTATTATAAACATTAGAGATTTAAACGATAATCAAGAGAGAAAACTAATACATAAATCAAGCACAAGTTTTAGAAATAGGACTACATCCTTAACCAATAATGTAGAATTTAGCTACTCATAGCTATGGAGTTCATCACAAAAATATGAATTGAATAAAGAAGAAGATGAACAAAAGCAAACCCTAATAGCGTAAACAAAAGCGGCTCTCTCCTTAGCTTCCAAGAAAATCACGTGATAAAGTTGTAGAAAAACTTCTCTTTTATAGCTCCTCTTGTTCCAAAATTAGGTCTAGTCTTCAAAGTCCAATAGATAGAAGTCCACCAAGCCCATATGTGAGAAAAACCCACGTAGAAAATATGCCCCAAAAACTCTCGCCGGAAAAGCTGGTATTATGGCGGAAAAATGGCGGAAAGTGACCGGAAAGTAGCTCGGGTGGACCGACAAAATCCCGCCTAGGTCACCGGTCAACGGAAGTCAGCTCGATCGAGTCAAGCGAGTCGGGACACGAGTCAAACCTGGTCATCGGGTGAGTCAGGATCATGAGTGGACCCGAGTCGGCTATTCATGAGAGCTAAGCGGGGTGACTTAAAACGAGTTGCCATGGCATAAGCCATTTGCAGAAGCCAAAGTTTGTGTTGCACCATCATTACGCTACACAGTGCAATTCCAGTCATGTTGGCTATATATCCTGCCAAGTCATGTACCTTACGCAAGCGAGCAACTCACTAAAACAAGACACTAGCATCCATGCAAAACAATTTCATCTCAACTCAGCTGACCTTCAATATCAGCGACAACATCAATTCATCAATTCAGTTCCTGCAATTTCAGAGAAACCCAACCTGTCATTCAAACATTTAGTGACAGCCATTGTCCTTGCGACTTCAACCAACCATTCATTCGATGTCCCAGTTCAGCTCATTCATAACAGTTCCATTACATACATCACCTGACCTGCAAATTTACCTTCTAAGCTGTACAGTACCATTTTGCGCCGAACTCCACCAAAACTCGAACCATAATGCCCATGGGAAAAACACCAACCTCGGGTTGTTTTCTTCAATGAGTTTCTTGCCGCAACCTTCCCCGAATTTCAATGACTTCACCTGCCCTTATGGCAACGGCTAAGATCTCCATAGAGCCCCCGCAATCCGAACCCATGGCAAAGACTCAAAGTCCATGGCTGATCTAATCCCTTGTAAGCTCATTCTTGGCACACCGTTTGACTAAATTTCGGCTCAAACCAACTCAGTTACTACTCCATTCCCTCGCAGCAACTTAAACCATTCACAGCAGGTCCATTTCTTCCTTGTCTCAGTTGCACACCCGTGACTGCAACTCACTCTTCAGCCTTCACCTTCTCGGCTTAATCCAACAACCAAACTCACTCAAAACTCCATATTTCCTAAGCGTCTTTGCACTCAGCATGACTACTGAACTAGGGTATCGAAAATCTGTGACAACCCCTTTGAATGACCACATAAACCAATGGCCACAAGTCCCCTGTTTTGGATGTTGCGGCTGCACAAAACAAACCCAAAATACCACCACAAATTCAAGCCATTACAATATTCATACAAACCCATATGAAATCAGCCTTGAACTACTCATTCTCAATTAAATTTCTTGCTTATCTGAACTGCCGAAATCTCCCTCCAAATCACCTTTGTTCATCTGCTAAATCAACATCAGTTCAGACTACTATTGATCCATGTCAACAACACCAGTTCAAGCCATCTCTCATTCCTTTCTCTGCCTTGAAATCTTCAACCCCATAGACGAGGCAGGCTGCGGTGCATCTCAACTACCTCGAAGCAACAAACGAGCGAGATACACAAATTCTTCACCTGCCAACACCATCCCATGTGGCTTATTTCCATTCTCACCACCATACACATACCTAGCATACATCTAAGTATCCACTGCAATATCAACGGTTCCTTCTCAAGCCAAAGTCACAGATTGCAAGTCGGCCTCAATGCAGTAACATCCTCACAAACCCCTACGAGGCTTCACTTTCTCAAGCATCGAGCACCATAACTTCGATTTGAGTTCAAATCTGAGATAACCCCTGTCCTAATCATTCATCTAGATCTGTAATTTCATGTTCTTCACTGCTCAACTCAGATTCACTCCTCACCCCATCTAGATCTCGATTTCGAATTGCTCCTCTTTATTTCAACAGCAACATATCATGTTTCCACTTCAATCCAGCATCATCTTCTTCTTCTATGTCGGTAAAATTATTCCCAACCTCTGAATTTCTCCCAGCAGCAGTATCATCCCTGGTTTCACTTCGACAATAGCAACCTCTCTGAGCCACCATTTCATTTCAGGCAGAAGAAGAAAATGATTTCTTCACTGAAACTTAGGTATTTTGTAGGAAACCTGATTTACACGCCCCAGCTTTGGATAAGGGCCTCCTGAAATTATTTGTTCTGTCGGTTGTGGAAAACCGACAGCCTAATTCTTCACTCCTTCTCGCGCTCCTTAGCCCGCTCCAATTATATCCCACACGTGAACTGGCCTTTGTGCTCCTTTTCGCTCCAAATGGCTAATTTCTTCTTCTTTTGCTCATAATGACTCCATTGCACTTAATAACTCAAAAGTAAACATAAGATACACAATTTACAAGAAAAGTAGCAAAGAAAGCATAAACAATAGATGTAAATATAGGTGCTTTACAACACCTATCAGATTCCCCCACACTTAGACTTTGCTAGTCCTCGAGCAAATCAAACAAAACAATTCAAAAAGATACATACAACTCCGTGTCGTCGAGGCTACGGTCACTTTTAGCATAAATAACAAGCCTTTGAACCCCTAGGTGTCCCTAGTGGACGAATTATAGTCTCATGAGGGTTTACTAGAGATATACCCACAAAACCTACTTTTCCAACTTACTAGTTCTCCGTAATGATAGCATCCAACGCGCTAAGAAGACATAGAGATTCTGCACACTAGTCATAAGAAGTTAGACATATAAATGAACACAATCTCATCCTTAAAAGTTAAGAGAGAAATAACCATCCCTTATCGAAAGAAATTCGGGTTCGGAGTGATCAAAAGTCTCGACTCTGCCTCACAAGAAAGGATTTTATGAAGTTGCTCTCAATAAAAAACAGCTTTTTTATGGGTCACACATGTGTCCGGTAGGAATGAAGAGAGAATCTGCGACACGTTGAATGGTAGGAAGGCAAACCCTCCGAATTGTTTTGAAAACCCACATCTTTTATCATTTTTGATAACCCATTTTCTGACGATCTCTAAGAAAGAAATCAACCACTTAACGAAGGTGGGAATATGCTTACTTACCTCGTTATCCGTTCGGCGTGCGGCTAGCACCACTCTCACAGAATCCATAGAAACGTCTTCGGTCTTCATTCTTTTTCTTCATCTTCGTCTTCGGTCTTCAACTCTTGATGATAACTCTTGAACTTCGTAGAATCTTGACAATGTGATTCTTTCCTCTAATTCCGTGTTGCTTGAAACTTCATTATAGATATTCCTTCTTCCATTGGCTTTATTGAAAGAATACAAAACTAAAAACGAATTATACAAACCCAAAATATGATACAATGATTTTTTCTTGTCTCTCTTTTTTTTTTTTCCTTTTTTTTTTCTTTTTTTTTTATGAGACAAGAAAAAAAAATAAACAAATACAAAATAAAAACAAAAACAAAACGAAACTCAACAAAATAATAAAACTAATAATGCACCTAACAAAATTTTCTCTTGTCTTTTTTTTTTTTTTTTGAAACAAGAGAAAATGAAATACAAATAAGATAAAATAAAATTGTAAGTACAAAGGCCATGGTGTAAGTACTTTACCGCTGAAATCTGCTCATTTCTGTACCGTTGCTTGTAAACCTTGAACGTTTTCAACTTTCCTTCAAATTTGTGATGCTCCTCTTGTTGATGATGATGGTGTTTCTATGGACCTGTTGGTGTAGAGAGAGATTAAGTGGATGGTGCTAGCTGCGAACAAGATTACAAGTGGTATGTAAGTTAGCAATTCGATGTCACCATCATGGTTGATAAAAATAGCAGATCAAGAGTTCAAAATAGTGCTTCTATGGTGGGAGGTTGGGAAGCTCACCATTGCCGGAATTTACGTACGGTGACACACACTCTAAAAGCACATATTTAGACAGTACAAAGAATTGAAGGTCGGTGCCTCACATTATGTAACATGGGTAGTCTCCACTATAGGGGACCACTACTCTAATCCGAGTTCGATCGCACCTTATTTGCCTTTGGCATGGTTAAATCCAACTTTAACTCTCATACAATTAAGAAACCCGATCATGTTCTCTGTCATCTAAGTTCGAGTCACTCTTATGAGATTCTCGATGTAATCTTAGCGACATGTATACTATGTGACTCTAAACTAACCACAAGTTGGAGTTTTTATTCACTAATTTACAAAAAGTTGAAAATTTATGAAAAAATTACAATGCAAATACTTAACCACTCCCCCACACTTAAACTTTACATTGTCCTCAATGTAATTGAATCGTCCAAAGAAAGTCAAGGTGGGAAATCTTAACCAAAAAGAATGACAAAAAAATCGGAAAAAAAGTAAAAATATGACAAGAAAAGAAAATAAGAGATAAGAGATACAAAACCTATGGGTTTCCTCCCATTTAGCGCTTGGTTTAAAGTCGTCAGCCCGACTATCTCCTTGTTGTCTACGACTCCTCCAGAGGGAGTACTTCCACAAGATTAACTCCTTCCACGACATCCGAAGAGAAGTTATCATAATATGGTTTCAACCGGTGCCCATTTACTTTAAGTTCATTTCCTGTAGCTAAACTACAATTTCCACTGCACCATGAAAACACATTAGTCACAATAAAAGGTCAATCAACGTGACCTTAATTTACCCGGAAATAATTGCAAGCGAGAATTAAACAAAAGCACTTTCTGCACAATGCAAAATTGTTTCTTTGTAATCATATTATCATGAAATGCCTTTGGTTTTTCCTTGTAAATCCGTGAGCTTTCAAATGCATCATTGTGAATCTCTTCTAACTCTTGAAGTTGTAACTTTCTTTGCCTTCCAGCACCATCCAACTCCATATTACATTGCTTAATAGCCCAAAACGCCTTATGCTCAATTTCAACGGGTAAGTGACAAGGTTTACCGTAAACAAGCCTAAAGGGAGACATCCCAATAGGTGTTGTATGCGGTTCTATACGCCCACAAAGCATCATTGAGTCGCATACTCCAATCTTTCCTTGTTGGATTCACCGTCTTCTCTAGAATGGATTTCACCTCTCGGTTGGAGACTTCGGCTTGTCCATTTGTTTGTGGATGGTATGGTGTTGCAATCTATGCGACACATTGTACTTCCTTAACAAGTTTTGCAAGAACCTATTTTGAAGTGTGAACCTCCATCGCTAATTATAGCCCTTGGAATGCCAAACCTTGCAAATATATTAGCTTTCACAAAATCGAAATAACTTTAGAATCATTAGTTGGGGCGGCCTTAGCTTCCACCCATTTCGAGACCTAATCCACAGCAAGCAAGATATAATAATTCCCACTAGAATTGACAAAAGGGACCATAAAATCAATTCCCCATACATCAAAAACCTCAACAAATTGAATAATAGTTTGCGGCATTTGATTTCGAGCACCTAGATTGCCTGTTCTTTGGCACCTATCACATGTGGTACAAAATACATATGCATACTTAAACAAAGTTGGCCAAAATAAACCACATTCTAGTACCTTGAGAGCGGTTCTCTTACTCCCAAAGTGTCCTCCACAAGCATATGAGTGGCAAAAAGATAAGATAGAATTAAATTCTGATTCGGGAACACACCTACGTATTACTTGGTCACTACAATGTTTCCATAAGTATGGATCATCCCATATGTATTGGTTTCCTAACTTCTTAAGTTTGTCCCTCTCGGCATGAGACAAGTTCTTTGGGATTCGTTTAGAAACTAAGTAATTAACAATATCAGCGTACCATGGTTCTTTAAAGGCAATTGAGAATAGTTGCTCATCAGGAAACTTTCACGCAAGCGGGATAGTCTCCTTGTCCACAGCAAGACGGCTCAAGTGATCCATAGCGGTGTTGAATTCCTTTCTTGTCTTTGATATCAATATCAAACTCTTGCAAAGAGTAATATCCATCGTATGAGCCTCGGTTTCGCCTCTTTCTTTGTAAGCAAGTACTTAAGCTTATTTGCATGATCGGAAAAAAACAACAACTTTTGTACCAATTAGATAAGAGCGAAACTTTTCTAAAGCAAAAACAATGGCTAACAACTCTTTTTCAGTGGTTGTGTAGTTTTGTTGGGCCTCATTTAACATTTTAGAAGCATAATAAATGGCATGAGGTATTTTCCCCATACGCTGCCCAAGCACCGCACCAACCGCATAGTGACTTGCATCACACATGAGCTCAAAAGGCTTGCTCCAATCCGGTGGTTTTAATGATAGGGGCTGAAATCAAAAGTTCTTTCAAACGATTGAATGCCGCCACACACTTCTCATCAAAGTTAAAAACCACATCTTTTTTCAATAAGTTACAAAGTGGTGATGCTATCTTGGAAAATTCCTTGATGAATCTACGATAAAAACCTGCATGACCAATAAAAGAGTGTATCTTCCTCACCGTAGTGGGAGGGGTTAAAGCACGAATAAGGTCTATCTTAGATTTATCGACTTCCAAGCCTTTAGAAGATATTATATGGCCTAAAACTATACCATGAGTTACCATGAAATGGCACTTCTCCCAATTTAGTACAAGGTTTGTTTCAACACATCGTTCAAGGATTAGAGACAAGTTGTTCAAGCAAAGGTCAAATGAATCACCAAAGACACTAAAATCGTCCATGAACACTTCGATTATGTTTTCAACATATTCTGAAAAGATACTTACCATACATCTTTGAAAGGTATCTGGAGCATTGCATAAGCCAAAAGGAATCCTTCAATAAGCAAAAGTACCGAAAGGACAAGTGAAAGTGGTTTTCTCTTGGTCCTCGGCGCTATCACAATCTGATTGTAACTTTGAATAGCTATCAAGGAAGCAATAGTAAGAGTGTCGGCTAAGCGTTCAAGCATTTGATCAATAAATGGTAAAGGAAAGTGATCTTTTCTAGTAGTGGCATTCAATTTTCTATAATCAATACAAACCCTCCAACCGGTTTGCACTCGAGCTAGGACAAGTTCGTTCTTATCATTTTCCACCACCGTCACACTTTGATTTCTTTGGTACTACTTGTAGGGCACCCACTTGCTATCGGATATGGGGTACATAACACCCACGTCCAAAAGCTTGAGTATCTCCTTTTCACAACTTCCATTATGGGAGGGTTCAAACGGCGTTGCGCTTCCCTTGTAGGCTTTGCATCGTCCTCCACACGGATCTTGTGCATACAAACGGCAGGGCTTATACCCTTGATATCGGCGATTGTCCATCCTATGGCCGTCTTGTATGTTTGTAGCACCCTTAGAAGTTTTTGCTCCTGTAATTCACTAAGCTCAATAGAAACAATCACAGGTAACTCTTCATTGTCACCCAAGTACAAGTACTTTAAGTGACTTGGAAGAGGTTTCAATTCTAACTTTGGAGATTTAACAATAGAAGGCACAAGTTTTTCATCATTGCAAGGTAAAGAAGCATATGAAATATTCTTAATTGCTGATTTTTCCGGTAATGAGTCAAGATAACCAATGGTTTCTTCAATCTCATCACCATACTCAAAACCATCATCAATGGGTGTAGTGAGCATGGTTTCCAAAGTATCAACACCATTCAACTCAAACATTTGTTGCGCCAATGTGTCCATCACGTCAATGGAGAAACAAGAGTGGACATCACTAGGATATCTCATCATCTCGAAAATGTTGAAACGTATTATTTCTCCATCAAACTCCATAGTTAGCGTTCCCTTGTCCACATCAATAATGGTTTTCGCCGTTTTCATGAAGGGACACCCAAGTAGCAATGGAAGAGACAGTGCGGTGAACCTTCATCCATCTCTAACACGCAAAGTCAGTTTGGAAATACCAATTGATTAACCTGCACAAGAACATCTTCAACAATACCCATTGGGTAGACATTAGAACGATCGGCTAATTGCAACACAATTCAGACTTTTAAGAGGACCAAGATCAAGTGAATTATACATAGACGCGAGGCATAACATTAACGGATGCACCTAAGTCCAACATAGCTTTGTTAAATGTGGTGTTACCAATTGTGACGGGAATGTCAAAGCTACGGAATCCTTGCACTTAAGTGGGAGTTTGTGTTGTAAGATTGCTAGAAGCATTCTCCCCACACTAAGCACTTCATTACCTTTGAGCCTTTTTTTATTGGTACACAAGTCGTTCAACACCTTTGCATACTTTGGAACTTGCTTTATAACATCTATGAGTGGTATGTTCACATGGATCTTCTTGAGAATATCTAAAATCTCCTTTTCTAGTTCCGCCTTCTTGGAATTTGCAAATCTGCGAGGGAAAGGTAAAGGAGGAACATAAGTAGAAACCGGAGTTTTAGAGTTAGAAATAGGTACCTCAGAAGTTTGGGGAGAATCTTCATTTTTTCTCCTCCAAAACAGGTTCCTTCGGTGTTTCTACCGTGCCCGAATCAAAAACTTCGGGTTGCACAAGTTGTGTACCACTTCTCAACGTAATTGCATTGACACCCTCTTTTGGGTTGATAGTTTGAGAAGGAAGTTTCCCACCATTTTGGACCCCATGTTTGCAATAGCCATACAACCAATAGCCATACAACCAACTTGAGTTTGCAAATCCTTAACCGTACTCTCCGTTCTTTGCATAAAAGATTTCAGCAACTCTTCCATATTGGACCCCATGTTTTGAGGTTGTTGTTGTTGTTGAAATTGTTGTCTGAAATTTGGAATTGTTGTTGTTGTTGTTGATGTTGAAATCCACTCGGATAGTTGAAGGTAGGTTGTTGAACCGCTCCTTGCTTATAGGCATATATAAAATTGGGGTGATCTCTCCATCCCGGATTGTAAGTGTTTGAGTAGGGATCATACCGTCTTTGTTGATTTGGAAAGGCCGCATTAGCTTGCTCGTCCTCATAAGCTTGAGAGGAACTTGGTATCACCGCGGCTGCAACTTGTTGCATCATTGCTGTCATGTTACCCAATTTTTGAAGAAGTTCCTCGACCTCGCTCACTTCATTATCTTTCCTAAGGAGCACATCTGAACCACGACTCAAGAATTGTTGAGAGTTTGCTGCCATGTTTTCAATCAACTCTCTAGCTTGTGCCACCGTCTTGTTCACTAGTGCACCACCACCCACAGCGTCAAGAAGATTCCTATCACTTGATTGGAGTCCTTCATAGAAATATTGGATAATCATAGCATCACTGAATTGGTGGTGAGGGCAGCTTGCCACCAATCTCTTATATCGTTCCCAACATTCATATAAAGATTCTCACACATTTTGCTTCATCCCACAAATCTCCTTTCGAATTTGAGTAGCCTTTGATGCAGGAAAATATCTCTCTAAAAAGAGTTTCTTCAACCCATTCCATGTCGTGACACTTTCGGGAGGCAAATAGTACAACCAATCCTTAGCACTATCCATCAAAGAGAAACAGAAAACTTTTAACATTGCACCATCCACCTCGAAATCCGCTGGAAGCATGGCCGTGACAATGGTGTGGAAGTCCATAAGATGCTTGTTTGGGTCTTCATTCACCATGCCATGGAACTTTGGTAATTCTCGAAGCAACCCCGGCTTGATCTCAAAAGTAGAGTTCGTTTGAATACACCCCTGTTGTGTATCAAGCCTATGAGAAGCTAACTCCTTGAGTGAACGATTTGCATCACCCATTGCTTCTTCTTTTTCTTCCAAAAGGTGGTTCTTGTTCACCGGAACCTCTTGTTCTAAAGCTGCTGCTTCTTCTTGCTGGAAAGTCTCTTCTTCTACTTCCAACTCTTGTTCTTCCGTTGTGTCTTGACTTGGTTGGAGTATTGTGCCTCTTCGAGTAGCTATCCCGCGCCTTGGATAATTCCAATCTTTAAAATCCAGGGATTAGGTACCTGAAAACAATTCTCGAAAACAAGTGAGGAACAAGACAAGAAAACAAGAAGCAAAGATAAAAGCAAAAACAAAAATAAGAAACTAAAAACTTAATAACTAGCCGTATGCCTCCCGTGGTGGCGCTTAAAATTGATCGTTGTCGTATCGTCAAAAACAATTTCACTTTCCTAAAGTATATGATAAGAAAGAGTTCGTTTCCACAGAGAGGCAATTATAGTTATTATGTAATCAATTTCCTAAAGTAACCACTTGGGGGGATTTCTGATTTTTGTAAGCAATAAAAGTAAATCAAAAACAAAGTAAATTATAGAAAGTAATCAATGAGAGAAAGATATTGGTCAAGGAATTCATCTTCAATCCTAGACATGTGCTTGAATATATGATTAGAATTACAATTTAATCTCTTTTATTATCAAAAAGCCTAGAGAATCAAGAGAGCAAGATAATCTATTAATTTCCTAAGTTCATCAACACACACATTAGAGCTGCGTATGTGAATTCTACCTAAAGAATAACCTAACGCCTTGCGCTAATTAAGTTCAATTCCTAGGAGCATTAAGTTTCAGAAATAGGCTAATCAATGCAATTGTCATACACTGCGCATAACAATTCGGACAATGGTCAAACTCTACATATGATTACGAGAGTGTATCACTACAAACCGTAATCATATCATGCTACTTGTATTCAGGGTTATCGCTCGATGAAAAACCCTAAAATAGCTATGGACAAGGATGCAAGTTCAATTAATTGACCACTTAACTAACCAAACATCTTAATCCTATCACAATACATCAATCATGTGATTATTAAAAATAGTAGAGATTTAAACGATAATCAAGAGAGAAAACTAATATCTAAATCAAGCACAAGTTTTAGAAATAGGACTACATCCTTAACCAATAATGTAGAATTTAGCTACTCATAGCTATGGAGTTCATCACAAAAATATGAATTGAATAAAGAAGAAGATGAACAAAAGCAAACCCTAGTAGCGTAAACAAAAGCGGCTCTCTCCTTAGCTTCCAAGAAAATCACGTGATAAAGTTGTAGAAAAACTTCTCTTTTATAGCTCATCTTGTTCCAAAATTAGGTCTAGTCTTCAAAGTCCAATAGATAGAAGTCCACCAAGCCCATATGTGAGAAAAACCCATGTAGAAAATATGCCCCAAAAAATCTCGCCGGAAAGCTGGTATTATGGCCATAAAATGGCCGGAAAGTGACCGGAAAGTAGCTCAGGTGACCGACAAAATCCGCCCGGTCACCGGTCAACGAGTCAGCTCGATCGAGTCAACTGAGTCAGGACACTGAGTCAAACCGGGTCATCAGGTGAGTCAGGATCATGAGTCAGACCCGAGTCAGCTATTCATGAGAGCTAACTGGGCTGACTTGTCTGAGTTTCCATGGCATAAGCCATTTGCAGAAGCTAAAGTTTGTGTTGCACCATCATTACGCTTCACAGTGCAATTCCAGTCATGTTGTCTATCTATCCTGCAAGTCATGTACCTTCAGTAGCGACAGACTCACTAAAACAAGACACTAGCATCCATGCAAAACAATTTCATCTCAACTCAGTGACCTTCAATATCGGTGGCAACATCAATTCATCAATTCGGTTCTCGCAATTTCAGCAACCCAACTTTGTCATTCAAACATTTAGTGACAACCATTGTCCTTGCGACTTCAACCAACCATTCATTCGATGTCCCAGTTCGGCTCATTCACAATGAGTTCCATAACATACATCACGACCCGCAAATTTACCTTCTAACTGCAGTACCATTTCATTTACCGAGAACTCCACCAAAACTCGAACCATAATGCCCATGGGAAAAACACCAACCTCGGGCTGTTTTCTTCAATGAGTTTACTGCCGCAACCTTCCCTTAATTTCAATGACTTCACCTGCCCTTATGGCAATGACTAAAAGAGCTCCATAGAGCCCCCCAATCGAACCCATGGCAAAGACTCAAAGTCCGCATCTGATCTAATCCCTTGTAAGCTCATTCTTGGCACACCGTTTGACTAAATTTCAGCTCAAACTAACTCGATTCTTACTCCATTCCCTCGCGACAACTTAAACCATTCATAGCATGTCCATTTCTTCCTTGTCTCAGTTGGACACCCGTGACTGCAACTCACTCTTCAGCCTTCACCTTCTCGGCTTAATCCAATAGCCAAACTCACTCAAAACTCCATATTTTCTAAGCGTCTTTGCACTCGGCATGACTCTGCGGAACGAGGGTATCGAAAATGCAGTGACAACCCCTTTGAATGACCACATAAACCAATGGCCACAAGTCCTTTTTGTGTTGGCTGTTGCGGCTGCACAAAACAAACCCAAAATACCACCACAAATTCAAGCCATTACAGTATTCATACAAACCCATATGAAATCAGCCTTGAACTACTCATTCTCAATTAAATTTCTTGCTTATCTGAACTGCCGAAATCTCCCTCCAAATCACCTTCGTTCATCTGCTAAATCAACATCAGTTCAGACTACTATTGATCCATGTCAACAGAACCAGTTCAAGCCATCTCTCATTCCTTTCTCTGCCTTGAAATCTTCAACCCCATAGACATACAGCTGCAATTGCATCTCAACTACCTTAGAAGCAACAAACAGCAAATACACAAATTCTTCACTGCCAACACCATCCCATGTGGCTTATTTCCATTATCACCACCATACCTGTACCTAGCATACATCTAATTATCCACCTGCAATATCACCAACATTTCCTTCTCAAGCCAAAGTCATAGATTGCAAGTCAGCCTCAATATGGTAACATCCTCACAAACCCCTACAGGCTTCACTTTCTCAAGCATCAGCACCATAACTTCGATTTGAGTTCAAATCTGAGATAACCCCTGTCCTAATCATTCATCTAAATCTGTAATTTCATGTTCTTCACTGCTCAACTCAGATTCACTCCTCACCCCATCTAGATCTCGATTTCGAATTGCTCCTCTTTATTTCAACAGCAACATATCATGTTTCCACTTCAATCCAGCATCATCTTCTTCTTCTATGTCGGTAAAATCATTCCCAACCTCTGAATTTCTCCCAGCAGCAGTATCATCCCTGGTTTCACTTCGAAAATAGCAACCTCTCTGAGCCATCATTTCATTTCAGGCAGAAGAAGAAAATGATTTCTTCACTAAAACTTAGGTATTTTGTAGGAAACCTGATTTACACGCCCCAGCTTTGGATAAGGGCCTCCTGAAATTATTTGTTCTGTCGGTTGTGGACAACCGACAGCCTAATTCTTCACTCCTTCTCGCGCTCCTTAGCCCGCTCCAATTATAGCTCACACGTGAACTGGCCTTTGTGCTCCTTTTCGCTCCAAATGGCTAATTTCTTCTTCTTTTGTTCATAATGACTCCATTGCACCTAATAACTCAAAAGTAAGCATAAGATACACAATTTACAAGAAAAGTAGCAAAGAAAGCATAAACAATAGATGTAAATATAGGTGCTTTACAACACCTATCACTTAACAAAAGAAAAGGTTTTCGGGATAAATTGTTTAGTCCAATTTGATTTCGGATAAGAGAAACTAAGTTAATTCGATCTTAGTTAGACTTATCAAAGCGGAGGTTTCGGTTATTCAAGTCTAATCGAATGCCTTAACAAGAAATGCTAGTTAACTAACCTAGTACTTGTCTTGTTTAAAAGTAAAAGGTCTAAGTTATATGGATAATTAGAACCTGATGAGAAAAATAGAGGTATCTTTATTTTGGTCTTATCGAACAAGCGATTGTAGTTGTGCAATCGGTTTAGCAAAGGAACTAAGGTGCTTAGTCGATTTTTGGTTTGCTAAACTATTAGGGAAAATTGCTTCGGACAATTTTTTCCTTGGTAACATATCAAAACAAAATTACTTTGTAGTTTCGGTTTTGATATTGGTTATCAAAAATGGTGTGTGGAACCCTCGTGCTTAACTCTTATAGGTTACAAGTCTTGTGAGATTTGTAATATCCTTTCAATTTGTCTTTTATTTGCTCGTACCTTTGTCATTTTGTGACAAAAATGGAGAGAATATATGGAGTAAACAAGTGATACTGGTATTGATTTATATTGATTGGTATCACTAAGGGAAAGGACATTGGTGCTTAAACGTTTTATCTAACGAAAGAGTAAAGCATAGACTAAGGGGGAGTAGCATATCATATTGATAAGGGAATAACAAAGACGTGCGGATTGAAAATCTACCTATCTTACCTTAACGGGGAGTATTAGCTTTATTATTATAATGTCAACAACGGAATTTATGGATTCAATGTATACAAGTTATTGTGTTGTTGAATTTGGGAATCAAGCATATATGTAATGAATTCTTGTAATTTGTTTATCCATATGATGTAAGAGTTTTGTTACTAAAATTGATAAAGGGGAGATTGTTAGAGCATAGCTCGGTTGAACCCACCAAGCGTTGGTATGTCAAGTTTGGTTGTCATATTTTAGTGAACCAAAACTCATTTAATGAGTCGCTTGATTATGTAACAGAGTCAACTTCATATAGGATAGCTTGAAAGTATTAGGATATGTGACATTACAAGTATTACGTGAAGACTTGAAGAAGTGAAGAAGTAAGAAGCTACAACGACGAAATCATCCTTCCACTTGAGGTTAGTAATATTTGACTTGAACTGTTTCATTCCCTAACATATCTTTCAAGTCGTGCATATTGAAAACATAACTTTGAATCTATGAATGATTATACTCTAGTTAGACGTAGTATTAAGGAATACAATATGAAGTATAACGCTTATCTTTTCAACTTCGTATATAAGACATCGACATAATCGTTTGAATGCTATTGTGATTATGTATGGGTATGAGGTGAATATTTCATCCTAGGAAACAATGTTTTACATTTGTTTAAAGGAGTAAATTCATGAACTTGTTTTGTGAATTGAAAGGGAAATCGCTAGGCTTGTTGGTATTTTTATTCATTACATATCTTTTGAACTAACAATATGTGTGATTAATATAACAGCTCATGACTTGTTTATGTTCTTGGTAAAACTATTCACAAGGCCGACTTTTGTATTGGTATGACTTTTATTAGTGAAACCGATCTTAAGTAATCATCGAGATGGTATGCTCGATTTGTTGTAATTGGTATGGCCAACTCTAGGTAAAGGGGAACCGATCCTAGTAAGAGGTGCAACTGATCACAAAAGGGGAATCGATCCTTGTAAGAGGTGTAGTAAGTTTCTAGTAATTGGGAACCGATCCTATGAACATGTGCAACACGTTTTTAGATATTGGGAACCGATCCTATGGACATGTGCAACAAATACAAGTTAGATACCATATATATGTGGGAACCGATCCTAGTACCTAGTCAACCGAATTTTGAAAATCTAGTGTGACTAATTCCAGTACCCATATGGAGGTAGAACCGAAACTTGTTTTGGTAGAACCGTGAAATCCATGTTTGGTGATTTGATAGGATAATCAATCACATAGTTCTTGGAAGTCAGGTGAACCAATTCTAAACTTGTTTGGAAGTTGTACTGATCTCAGTACAAGAAGTGAATGAATTACTTGGTAGCAAGCTACCTTCTCTCTAAATCGAGCCTAGATTATCTTCAAAGGAAAATAGGGTTTTATTCATTAAGTTATTCTTACACAATCATTGGGTATTTAATCACCTCATCTGGTTGAATTAATTGACGGTCGGGATTACATCCATCTAACTCACATCTCTAGGAATTAAGCTAACCTAACTCTAATTCAAAACAAGTCCAACAGATTAAGAATACAAGCCCCGAGAAATAAATCGGTTTACAATGTATTAATTCCTGAGCCCATTACATGATCCCAATACTCTAAGTGAGGACATGACAATGCCTCCCCCCATTTAAGCATCCTTGTCCTCAAGGATGAAATCGAAATTGAGCTTGTATGTGCGCTAAGTCCTCCCGAGGTTGCATCCCGCAGTGGAAGAATTAGACCACTAAATTAAAACTTGAGGTACTGGTAAGCCACCACGGAGTGTGAATGCTTATTTGTAAGATAGCTACGGTTCAATGACAATGTCCATTGTGGTCAACAAGAGCGGTTAATTTAAGACCAATTTTCCTCTTGGTGTGAGACATGAAATATGGGATGGATGCGAGAACCCCTTCGCGGTTTTCAACTTGTAAGCAACAACACCAATACGCTGAAGTATCTCAAATGGCCCAAAAATACTTAGAAGAAAGTTTGAAGTTCCTTCTAATGGCAGCGAAGTTTGTCTATAGGTGAGAAGTTTGAAATACCATATCACCAATGACAAATTCCACTGTCGACCGATTTTTATCGGCGAAGAACTTTCATTCGGCTTCGAGCTTTAGACAAATCATTCTTGAGTAATTGGAGCATAACATCTCTCTTTGCAAGTAGTCTTCAACCGTAGCCACATAAGTATGAGTAGGAATGGGAAAAACTAAATGAGGTGGTTGATAACCATACAATGCAGAAATGGTGACATTTTGAGGCGGTATGATAATTGGTATTAAACCAATACTCTGCTAATGCCAACCAATGAACCCAATGCTTAGGTTGTGACCCGGTCATGCAATGTAAGTATTGCTCTACACATGCATTTGTTCTTTCGGTTTGACCATCTGTTTGAGGATGGTAAGGCGAACTCAATTTCGGGGGTAGTGCCTAAGGATTTAAACAATGCTTGCAGAACCGACTTATAAAAATTTTGTCTGCTTGATGACAATAGTATTAGGCGGACCATGCGGCTTAAAAATGTGTGAGAGAAATTCTTTATGGCTTGTGATAGCGGTGAAGGGGTGGTTAAGTGGGATAAAATGGCTATACTTAGTCGGCGATCGACCACTACTAAAATGACATTCTTGCGAAAGGATGTGGGCAAACCTTCGATGAAATCCAAAGAGATTTCTTTCCATCTTTGTGTCGAGATTGGAAGAGGTTGCGGAAGTCCTTGAGGAAAATAATTTTCACCTTTATTGCATTGACAGATGTCGCAAGTAGATACATACTTGATGATGTCTTGTTTCATTTGAGGCCAAAAGAAGTGTGCCTTTTCTCGTTATAAGTGCCTACAATGCCGAATGGCCACCAAGCTATGAGATGAATGGACCGAATGCGAGAATAGAGGAACGAATGTCATTACACTGAGCCAATATATAGTCTTTGCTTGAACCTCAAAATGCCTGTTGGTATGTAAAATTAGGTAAAAATTTGGAGAGACAAGTAGCTTCGAATAAGTTGTTAGGCCACATCATCGAAGTATAGCTAGAGATAACATCGGTTGTCCATTGGGGTTGAGAAATAGACAATGCGAGGAACAAGAAGCATGTGGAATTCGAGAAAGTGCAACGGAATTTGTATTTTCTTGTCCTTTCTTATACACGATGACATAGTCGAAAACCATTAGCTTAACCAACCATTTTCGCTGCAGTGAGGAGAGTCTACGATCCATCAAAAATTTCAAGCTTTGGTGATCTGTGTTAATGACAAGCTGGTTTGTGACTAAGGTAATACTTCCACTTCGAACAGCCATTACAATGGCCAAAAATTCTTTTTCATATGTGGATAAAGCCAATGCCTTAGGTCCCAATGGCCTCTTTGTAAAATGCAATTGGTCGGTTATCTTGTATAAGCACAACACCCACACCCCTTGAGCAAGCATCAGTCTCCGGTGTGAAGGTTTTGGTGAAATCGGCAAGGCCAAAGCGGGGCTTGAGTCATAGGCGACTTGATAGAAATGAAAGCGGTAAGTGCATCATCACATGTCGAAGAATGAATCTTTTTTCACATTTTCGTGAGTGGTTTGCATATATTGCCATACCCCTTGATGAACTTGCGATAATAACCCGGTCAGTCCTAGGAACCCACGTAATTGCTTCAAGTGTGTGGTTGAGGCCAGTGAGCATAGCTTCAACTTTATTAGGATCTGCAGCTACACCATTTCCGGTGATTAAATGTCCTAAGTACTCGAGTTGTGGTGAGCAAAGTTTGAACTTGGAGAATTTTGCATACAAGGAATGTTGGCGTAACAATGAAAAAACCAGTAAGGTGTTTCAAGTGATCTGCAAGGGAAGAAGCTGTATACAAGAATGTCGTCGAAAAGGACAGGACGAACTTGCAAAGAAATGGTTGAAAAACTTCATTCATCAATGCACGGAATGCCGCCAGGTGCATTCGTAGGCCGAATGGCATGACACGAAACGTTGGTGGGTAGATCAAAATCTTGTGATACCACGACAATAAATCAATCTTTGTAAAGATAAGCTGCTTTCCGTTCAACTCATCTAACAACTCCTCTATGAAGGGAATAGGAAATTTATCCTTCACGGTCAAGTCATTGAGCTTGCGATAATCAACCTGAGAACCGCCATGTTCCGTCTTTTTTCTTCACTAAAAGGATTGGAGCAGCAAAAGGGTCGTGGCTCTTTTGAATAAGCCATGCAGAAAGCATTTCCTGTACAAGTTGTTCCACAACAGCTTTATGAATAAAAGGACATTTGTATGGTCTTTGAGAAGGAGGTGTGGAGTTAGGCTTAAGTGGAATCTTATGATCTAGTGGACGAGAGGGTGGCAGTTCTGTAGGTTTTGAAAAGATATCCGAAAAGGGGTCTATTAAGGTAGAAACCTCACTAGGAATTGGTTGTACGGGTGTAGCATGAACATGAAAAAGCTTGTCCAATTAAGGTAAGTGCCTTACTTTTGATAAATTTCTTAAGGAAGTAGCACTTAAAAGACTAAGTGAAGGCGTAGAAGAGCTACCTTGTAAGGTAATATGACAGCCATGATGCATAAAGAAATGGTGAGCTTAGAAAAGTTAAAGAGCACATCACCGAGTTTTCGCAACCAATCGCACCAAGTACCATATCACAACCTAAGAGAGGAAGGCGCGTAAATTAGTAGAAAAGTTGTAAACTGCATTTCCAGGTGAAGGTTACGACACATACCCTTGTTGATGGTGTTATCTCCATTGGCAACAGATTACAAGCATAGGAGCTGTAAGTGAAATGTGCACATTAAGCTTGTCGACGGTGAGAATCGATGAAGCTATTAAATGATCTTTGTGTCGATTAAAACCATGATAGCTTGCTAATGGAGATGGCGAGAAAATCCGAATAGTGTCGTGAGCAGATTGGCTGTTAAGCGTGTAGCGAAATCTCCATAGTGGTGTAAGAACTAGAGGGAGAATCGTCATATTGTCATCGAGGTGAAGCATGTTTGTGATCACTTAAGTCCTCCTCGTTAGCAACAAGCATGAACAATGCTGAGTCTTACAAATGTGGCCAACTACTCAGAGAATTCATCACAATTATAGCAGAGACCTTTATCTCTGCGAATCTCCATTTGTTGAGGGTAAGTTTCTTTATAGGTGGAAGAGGTGGGTCGGTTTAGTAGGTGTAGGGGGATGAGTAATGAAAGGTGGTTGAGATGAAGTAGATGGTTTCTGAAAAGTATTTGTGGGAGAGAAATATGGTTTAGATATAGATGGGTTGGGAGGAATGGAAATGGGTGATGGAAGGAATGGCCTAGAAGGGTGTTTTATAGGTTTAGAAGAAGAAGTGAGGCTTGTTTCATTCTTGCTAAGTAAAAAGCTATAGAAGTATCCTCTGGCTTAAACATTTGAACTGTAGTACGAATTTCGTCCTTCAATCCACTAATAAAACTTAGAGTATAGAAAGACTCAGGCAATGTTGGGTTATTGGATACCATATAAGCTTTGTAATGTTCAAATCTGTCATAATAATCCTCAACGATGTAGTGAAGTGAGATAGCTTATTGAAGCTGCCAACATAATTATCGGTGGCTACATCCTCAAATTGAAGACACGAGATCATGAACAAATGTATGCAAAGACATCTCGGGTTTACCTTGTTGATAATTTAAAAACCATGGATCGACTTTAGAATCAAAATGAATTGCAGCGATATCTACTTTATCTGAATCGGCAAAATTATGAAAAGCAAAATATCGCTCACATTTTTGAACCCAACCCCTTGGATTAGTTCCATCGAAACGTGGAAAATCAACTTTGGGTGTTCTAGAAAACTTGTTAGGAGTAAATTTGATTACCTCATGAGCTTCGTTAACTCGTTTGGTGGGATCCTCTTTAGAGCGAGGAAGGTGAAGCCTGGATCATAGATGTCTCAACGGTTTCTGCGATTGAAGGAGGTTGAAGAGATTGAATGGCTTCGAAGATGCGATCGAATTTATCATTTGATTCGGCCACTAACTGACTAAGTGCTAGTGAGAGGCGTAATTGATTTGAATTTCTAGAATAGCAATGAGAAATTTCCCTAAGCAAGTGTATGAACCACTTTGCTATGGAAGTTTCTCTCCCATTTGTCATGATTGAGGTCCCGAATTGAAGTCGATACCAATCAGTGCTGATCTCGGACAAGAAGTGAATGAATTACTTGGTAGCAAGCTACCTTCTCTCCGAAATCGAGCCTAGATTATCTTCAAAGGAAAATAGGGTTTTCATTCATTAAGCTCTTCTTACACAATCATTGGGTATTTAATCACCCCATCTGGTTGACTTAATTCAGATCGGGATTACATCCATCTAACTCCATCTCTAGGAATTAAGCTAACCTAACTCTAATTCAAAACAAGTCCAACAGATTGAGAATACAAGCCCAGAAATAAATCAGTTTTACAATGTATTAATTCCTGCAACCCATTACATGAGCCCAGTACTCTAAGTGAGGACATGACAGAAGTGTGGCAAATCGATTCCAAGATAGTAAATATGAAATATGATTTACTAAGTTAAGATGTCGACATACTTTGAACATGTGCGATAACGCTTATCTTTTATTGTTCAAAGATATTCCTTAATAGCTAAAGAAGAATCCACGATCGAAAATAAATTGATAATCTTTTGATTATGGTTTTTAATTTTATTTTTGGAAAATAAAATTAGTAATATGCATTTACTAGTTGGAGATTTTCTAAGAGATTTTCGATCATTATTTGGACATAACATTTCCAGGAATTATGGAAACCGAATTTGGAAATATATTGCATATCTTGATAATATTTTCGGTTTTGGAAATTCCTTGGTGTCCAAACTTCCTTGGTCTATAAATATCAAAGTTTGCATTTCGAGCAAACTAATCCTCAAACCAACAAAACTACCTAGTTGTTGTTCTTTGGGTGGAGCCGCCTATTCGGAGAGAAAGTAACCTAATTAGGCAAAATCTCTTACGGCGCTCGGTTTAAATACTTCTTTGGGATTGAGAAGCTCTATTAGTACAGTTAGTGGGAAACTAGATAATTGCGGTTTATTATTAGTTTTGATTGATTTGATTGAACCTAGTTTGTTTATGCTTGAGAATCTTCTCTTCGATATAAGATTCACTGAAACTAGATCGAAGTTTCGACGGGGATCTTTAATTTGTTTGTAGATCTAAAGGCGTCTTGTGATAATTCATTGTTAACAGGACTCGTTATGTGTGTGATTGATCACAAGAGATTCAAGTTGATTGCGTGCAGGTGTTTATTGAAGATCTTAGAAGATTTGAAGACGAAGAAGATTTCGATTTGGGTTCATAATCTTTGGTGTACCTAATACTTGTTTCGGTTAAAGAGGATCCAACTATAATCGGTTTATCCTTCTGGTAGATTGGATTGATTAGTTGAGTATATCGGCATCAATACAATTCTTTGTGATTAAAAGTATTGATTTCAAAATCTTGACAATTACTTTGGTAGTTGTTATTAGATAGATCTAAGGACCTGACAAAGGAGTTTATTTGGATAAACGGAAGAGCCTTTTGTCGAACTCATATCACTTGGTTGAAAAGAGTTGTTACCAAACAGATTTGTTGTTCCTTTACTGTTTGGAATACGAACCAAAGGAATTGTTCCAAGTACGTGACTATTACAAGTTGGGGGCGTGGGAATACATACGGAACTAGGTGAACTATAGGTTTAGTTGCTTGGTCTCAACTATATGAAGTTGGTTTGATTTTGTGTTGCCCAATCACGAGAGTATTCAATTGGACAAGGTCCCGGGGGTTCTGCCTTTTTGTGGTTTCCTCGTTAACAAAATCTTGTTGTGTCTTTTACTTTTCTATTTCCGCAATTATAATTGTTTATATTATAATTAGAAGTAAAATACACAAACGTTAATTCCTATTTACTTGATAGTAATCCTATTGTGTTTGGTTAAGTCCAACCTTTTATCAAGTAAACATATTCGTTGTTGTATTGTCTCGATCTTGTATCCATAGTCAATCACACAAGTTATCTTGTTGTCGTATTGTCTCGATCTCGTATCCATAGACGATCACACGAAGTGTGAACCGATTAGTTGTATTGTCTCGACTCGGTCCATTGACAATCACTTTGGAGAAAGGACTTATAGGTGGAAAAGTTTTAGATTGAGGTATATTTGGGTACCCTAGTCTTTTCATCTATATTTATGCGCTAAAGGAGTGAAAATTGCTGCCACTAATAAACTAATAGGTGTGTGACACGTCACTTTGAATATTATTTTCCTTATTTTTCTGACTGACGCATGTCTCATACATGGATGTTTCTTGTTCTTTTAAATTACTTTCAAAAACTATTATATTATATTTTGGTGTTTAAAGAGAATGACTTGATATGTAGAGTGCTCGTAGACTGAGGTATTGGTAAGTTACATATCGTTTATGACTTAAGGACGGAAACCTCAGGGGGCTTTAATGATCATTGAAGCTTCCGCAACATTCATGCCTTTCCATTCTGAAGGAAGACGTCGCTCAACTATTATTTCTGTTGTGAATGTTTGCTGAATGATTGGTTGGTAGAACTTTATATTTCAGTATAATTATTATTTTAATATGATTTATTTGTTTTCCGTGTTTTATCGGTTTTCTGTAAAACCTGCATTGTCTTTAAATCATTCTAGTGATTACTTGAAAGTTAATTATTATTTCTACTGGGCACCCCTTTTAGGGATGATGTGCTCACTCAATTCCCACTCTCAGTTTCAGAGGTAGATCAAGATGTGCACGTGGCGATGAAAGCTTCGAGGAGTTGGTTTCGTTAGTTGGTTAGCTTCCGCTATGTTTATTTTGTGTTTATATTCTATTTGTAAGTCAACTCACTATTAAATATGTATCACTTGAGGAGTTCTTGTATTTATTTGAGAGGGTTTAGATTCGGTTTAAACTTTTTAAAACTCTAAATCAATTATTAAATAGATGTATTAGATTGTTAGTGCCTCATTTTATAGTTAATCTCTTGGATTAGTCAGTTGCTAGCTTAGGGCGCTACAGTGTTAGTATTAGTGCTCTCCATTAGATCTTACATGGGAAACAATAGATAATAGCCAGTGCCAGATAGATTGTTAAACTAGTTTAGAACTGGGTTGGGTTTGTGAGATAAATCTTAATCACTAAAAACAATCAAGAACTAAAATATTTTGAATTGAATTGGTGATTGTTTTGTGCAACATGTTGTTTTGTTTATTCAATGTGTAGGTGTGTTACTTTTATAAAGTATGAAGTAATAATTGTAGGTTAAAACCAGTTACATTGTAGTATAGTTTAGAAATTTCAATAGCAAGTTTGAGATAAGTTAGTATCAGTTATCTAATACATAGATAATTCAGCACTGGGAAATAGTGAGGTTTGTAATTCTGATGTGTTGGTGTGATACTTGTTACGTATGTAGGCATTGTCAGGCGTCATGAACCTAGAGAGGGCAACTGCATTCTTGTATTACTAGACATTGAAGGAAGACTTGCTTCTCTAGTAACCCGGATAGATCCCAAATTTTACTTAGAAGCTGATAGAGTATTTTCTTTGGTAATTAGAACCATTAATCAATCGAAGTAGAAATGTAGTGTGAAGAATTTATACCTAGTTGTTGATGTTGGTTTTTTAGCTTAGGGTTGAAATCGTAAAACCTTACATCGATGTGACATCACT